>QBDW01005712.1:0-27225 GCA_003261595.1 Maconellicoccus hirsutus | reverse complement strand
TTCAACGAATTTCGAATTTGAAGTAGGTTCAAGCACGCATTAATAGGTGCTGAGGGGCAATAGCCCTAAGCAGCAAAATTTGAAGGCGGCAAAAAAATCAAAATAAATACTTTTACAAAAATTTTGAAGAATAAAAAAAATGTAAAAATTAAAATCGTACCTCAACAAATTGAAAAAAATCAGGAAATGAAAAAAAAACACAATTATAACAAGTCTTGAATAACTAAAAAATTAAAAAATTGAAAATTGTGCTTCAAAAAGTTGAAAAAAAATTTAAAAAGTTCAATTAAAAAATTTTCAAAAACAAAAATCCAAAATTAAAAGCTGTCTTAAAAAATTGAAAAAAATACGATTAAAACAAATCTTGAAGGACAAAAAAATCTAAAAATTAAAAATTAGGCTTCAAAAAAATTGAAAAAATTAAAAAAAAGGCGATCTTGAGAAGTAAAAAAATCTAAGAATTGACATTGTATCTCAAAAAAGTAAAAACAATTGAAAAATTGAAAAAAGTACAATTAAAAATGTTTGAAAAACCAAAATCTAAAATTGAAAATTACATGTTAAGAGATGTAATAAATTCATGCTTTAATTTGAAAGAGAAATTACGAGTATATCAATTGTGCGGTAATTTTACAAAAAAAATATTGGCGCTCGATGGCAACTTCTCGATGAGTTTTTTCACCAAAATCATTTTTTTTGGGTGGGGTAGGAGAGAGAAAGGGAGCGCTCATTTGAAAGACATCAATCAAATTTTAGCTCACAGGTGGCAAAATCTTAAATCCATCTCTCGGTAGGTTTAGGTTACTTATACCCATCAGAAATCTTTCCTCCAAACTCAACCTTATAACGTTAAAATTTATTTTCACACATGAAAATTGAAACAACACGATGAAAATCTTTAAAATAGAAACCTAGTAATTTACAAACAACAGATAGTAATCTTTTTGAATAACATTTACTAAAGGGGATGATTTGTTATGGAAAACTTTTCGACAAATCACCAGATGAAAACTGCTTATGTTTGTGCAGGTTAAGAGGTAAAACAAACTAAGTGAAGAGTTGTGCGTTACTCAATTAGAATACATTATCCTTTGCGATTGCGAAAAGCAGCGCCATTTTAGTGCTAAACATCAACAAATCCTCTAATAAAGCATACGTCGTCTTTGCTTTTACTCCGTTCTTCTTCTTGAACTCGTGTATTTGTCTGTTTTGACACCTGTTAATGAACGAACACTTTCCCATCTTAAACGCGAACACAGCGACGCCGAACGGAGGTGTAAAATTTTTCCAATGGTATTGATTTTGGACGAATTTTTCCATCTGTTAAAAATACGCTATAACCGTTGGTTACGTCTTATTGGATAAACTTGCCAAAGCACCACCCACAAACAACTCCCGTCTTTCATTGTATACACTGAAACGCTTTATTTGACGCCAACACGTAAATGACAAATTTTCTTCAACCTTTTTTCAACTCGACTAAGGTATCTTTGAAGCGTTAAATCATTTGAATATAATACATATTTCGCGTAAACATAACCAAATACTTAATTAATGTCATATTCACGCCGCCCCACAGTAAACCCGATAAACGACAAATTATCAACGCAGAATTGCAACCCACGACAATCGGTATTTTTCCTTTCATAATTATTTGTCAAAATAATAAGAAAAAAGTATCGTATAATTTATATCGATCATATTCCATGAAAGGTATTATAATAATTCCAGATGAATCGTACGATATCACACAGCTCGTACGTGGTAAAATATTGCCTTGTTTTTAGGTGCAAACCGCGTTTCATTGCTTAACGGATATGTATCATCCGAAGGTATACATATATATACACCGTTTAATTGGGCAGGCGAATATTCCTTCAGATATATCCGAGTAAAACAGAGAAGTTCATCGTATTAGATCGGTATAAAATACCAGAACATAATTTTTTTGTCATATTCGACCAATTTACGATTATATTTACGAAAGGCGGCTTGCATAAAAAGACAACGTCCACACGAAGGGACAATGTTACATCAGAAAGGATGAAGTATATATCATTTTTGTTGACTGGTTTGTCGCGGTCACAAACACCATATAATTGTTTTTTTTTTCACGTAGAACCGCGCGCACGAACGTGATATCGTACTTATAACAATAAATAATATTAAATTAAGAGTTAAAAACGAAAATCATTATAAGTAAACAAGATTTTTTTGTTCCTTGAACTTTTCGTTTTATCGTGCTTGTAGGTACAGGTTCGGTGCACTCGTATATCAACATAAAGCAGGTATAGTTAGGTATAGGTACAATATGTAGATGCGTTTGATTAAGCGAAATATTATCTGCTATACGTATGGAAGTGCTTTTAATTGAATAAATATTTAAATATTTTGTACCGCAGAAATGACGAACGATAATTAAGCAATATGACTCGTTGTTTTCTTTTTGTCATTTAAATCTGATAATATGATTGTATTTGTAATATACCCTCCAAGTTCTGAATTCTGTCCATCAGGCATGATCATTGACATTTTCTTGGATTTTGATACGTATTGACGGTCATTTTAATTTTTTTCCAATTGGGATTTACATTGAATTTTTTCATTCAAAACAAAACTCGGTTTAATACTCCTTCATAACAAAATTTCTTTTGTTTAAGTAACAAAATTAAACTCTTCAACGGTTGGGAAACGTTAAGTAAGATCCTTTATTAGAAAATTATAATAAAAAAACTAGTTTTTCGAAACATTTCATCGCAGGGTTGGCAACACTGCTCGATGATAACTTTTTCTTCAAATTTTAACTGTTACTAAATTTCAACTCATGTTTTTACCAGGTTACCATCTTTAGGGATTTTTACTTAGATTTAGGGATATTTCAATTCGAAGTTACTTGGGGATTTCTCCGCATTTTTGGGTGATTTTTCAATTCTGATTTTTTAATTTTTTTTTAACAAAATCTTCCCAATTTGCAACTCAAAATATATTTTGGATATGTCAAGTTGATTTTTTTTTCCTATTTCCTCAATTCTTCTCAAGTTTTTATCTGTGAATAGCAATAACATTCATTTCTTCAACAATAAATTTTAAATTTTGTGGATAATATGTTTAATTCAGTGGCATACAGCCAACTTTAAAAAGCATGGAGATTTTTTTGGGGGATTTTTAGTTGTTTTTAAATGTAGTGAGAAAATCGGGTACAACAAATTATTACATTTCCAGATCAGGAATTTTTGTAGTTTAGGGATTTTGAAGATTTTTTTTGGGGGGGGGGAATGAGAGAATTTTTCAATATCAGTGAATTTTGTAAAAACCAATCTGGCAACCCTTATTTACATGAAAATTATGCAAAAAAACTCAAGTGGTGAAATTCATCTAATTAAATTTTTTACCCTGAAAAATATGAATATTAAAAATTGAAACATTATTAGCGTATATTACCCAGTTCATAAACCTACCTAATACCTACCTATCTACTCGTAGTACCTAGACCTACCTTCATAAATTCACCAATTTCAATGAAATCTTTTACGAAGAAAAAAGCTCACAGGTACTCCAAAAATAAATGCATATACCATTTGTACATTATACATCAAATACGTGAAAGAGCACTACAGCTCATGTCTGTTTTACGAAGGTTTATTATCCGATAAAAGGTGCAAAACACCTAATGCTAGGGCGAATTTTTAATAAATAAATTTAACAAATTTTAATGGAATTTGAACAATTACGAGCTGAATGAATGAAGCAAAAAGTTGGTTTAATGTTTGCCTTAATAGGTATAACCCGTTGTCTGTTTAAATGGATAGCAAATGTCCTGAAAACTCAGCAACGAAGGAAAGCTTTTATATGAAAATGTCGGCATATGTCCTAATAATTTAAACAAATATTTGGGGCCTTAAAACCGTGTGTACTGATATTACAGACGTAGACGCGCGCTATGAAAACTCATAAAACGGGAATACGTGTTAACATTGTTACTTCCATTTACTTCTGATTTATTTCTACGTGATACCATTTCGCAGTGTTTTAATGTTACTTCAAAATGGCAGATTTAAGATATTGCATATTTGGCCAAAATAACACCCAGATTACTCGCATTAGCAAATATTTTTGTCACCTTACCTATGTTCAGGTACAACCTCTTTATCATTCCATACATATGTGCAACGCGTTTTGCAAACGTATTTGGAATTTTAATTACCGTCAGTGATACGGAAAGTAGAATTGGGGGCATCAATTTTATAAAAGCAACCGAAAAAGAAGGAATTCGAAATCGTCAAATTAGTACCTACTTGTATATTTTCCATCAACAAACAAATTTTCTAATCTTATCCTCTTTTCTATTAAGAAGTAAGTAATGAATATGCTCGAAAGTACCTTTCGACCTACAATGTGCCTGCCGCATTGCCGCATGATCACAAAGCTTTTAGGTCTTTTACCTCATAACTTATCGTACCAGGTTCAAAAAGATACATAACTGATATCAAAAAATATTAATACCTACGTTATATAGTGAAAGAATAACGTGAAACTGAGCACGTTTAGATGCAGGTAAATAATTTAGTTTTTACTTTGATAATGATAGTTCACGAGAGATGAAGATATTCTTACGCAGAATGAATATAAACACTATTTTCAGTAAAATAATATTCCGATAGCATTGCTTCTTTAAATTGTTCTTCGCAAATATTTATAATTTGAATTGAGTTATTATCGAGAAAACATTTCACTCTTTTATAAAAGTGAAAAAATCTATATACGAATTAAAAAATTTTAATGAAACAACAAAATGTTGAATGTTATAGGAGGGGAAAAAGTGTAAAAAAGTGGATATCATGGAAAAATAATCAATGAACAAATTCTTAAAACACAAATTTGGATATTTTTCCAAACCAACTTGCAATTAATTTTGCTGCTTGCTCATGTACCCTTCAAATTATATTTTATCAATAAAAACGTCAACGAATCGTATAGAAATAAAACCAAAAAATATTATACCACATTAATAATTCAAAAAACGTAATTCTCATTAATTGTTAAAGCCCATCGATGGTGGAAAAGAAGGCTCATTCAGTTCGTACGACAAGGTAAATGAAGCGAAAGTCGACAACGCATCGAGATTACTTCGAATTTAGCTGGACATCGGAATAGTAAAAAGAGGAGCTGTACTATCAGTCATACTCATCTAAAACGATAGAATTATCAACGGATTCTGGAAGTATAATTCGGTAACGAAAGCACACAGATATAATAATACAACAAAGCGACATTTAATAAAACGCTCACGTATTTCAAATATTCTCTCCATTACTATTTGTTGTATTTTTATGTCACCGTCATAGTTTAAAATTTACATCCATCGTAATACGGCGTCATTTATATCCATCATTTTTTATTACTGGTTCGTTGATATCGGCAGATCTAAAGCCAGACCGCCGTATTGTTCATGGATCAATGTAATTTTTTACAATGAATCATGCAATTCGTGTAAACAGTTTAGAATCATTCGCATTAGCGATACCGTTTAGCTTACGATATTATAAACATGATTTTTAGCTTGAGAGACGACAAAAAAGAGGAATTTTGGAATGATTTTAGCTGGGAACTTTATTGAAGTAGGTATGACTGATGTACGGTCGACTCGTCTTTCATTTAAATGTATTTATACGGGATGAAAAATATTGATTCAACAAAAAAATCACTCCATTAATGTAATATCTCATATTTTTTTCAAATTTACAATTTTTCATTCTATACGAAGTAATCTGCTATATGCAATTTCAACATTAAAATCATTCACACGAGTAAAACACCGGATCTCGCAAATGCATACCTATATTATCCATAGTGCTCTCTTAATTTACCGCACGTGTAATTATGTATCCAAATGTATGCATCTACTTATCGCATACGCGGCAGCTCTTTGTAATAAAGTGTTCCAATGTCATATTTGTTTACGTCTACGTAGCAATGTACCTAGTACCTAGACCTACCGTAGATAGAATAATGTGACAACCGTTTATCAAAACCACAATCGCATACCCCGCTCGGCTTTTGTGAACGGAAAACATGCCGAAACTAGTTCCCTGTGGAAATGTAATCTCGGCACATTTATTTTATTGTAACACAAATTTTAAAACGCGAATTAAACGTAAAACTGTAATTCTGTAAATGTTCAAAGCTCAGAGTGCAAACATTACGTGCTCGCGTAGTGTTAGATTTTAATACGATAATAACATAGAGATCTTCATCTGGAATATGTAAATCAAATATCTTATTAACATGTCAAGTACCCTCAATCGACAGCTAATCTTCGTTCTAAATTAGTCGATTGATAATCTAAATGCGTGTTGTTTACAAGAAATATTAAATCCGCCACATACAATATTCATCAGGTGGGTGTTTTACTACGTAACTTTCGAGTGTTTTCATGTGTTATACTCAATGAAAGGAAATAGTTCCCTTTCATCAACAGAAATCAAACGTTATCACGTAAACGCGTACACAAAATTCAGGTTATTTCACGATTTAATATTCATCAACTTACGTATTTATAGTTATAGCCAAAAAGACCATCAAGTAGATAGTAGGCCTAATTGAAATGATTTTTTTTCATTATAAATTAAGAAGAAAGAATTGTATTTTTACCTCGAAAAAATGCTAATTTGAACAGGAATAAATAAGCTAAAGCGAAAAATTCAATGAACTTGTTCTTTTTCACCGATGACCCTTCGTTAAACAATTATTGACCTTCAAAGCTTTCAAGTTTCTGAAATTTTACTTTTTCTATGATATCAAGCAATGTGTCAGTTGTACTTGATTTTTCACAAGAAATTCAATGATATTAAATTTTTGCGAAAACTGTAAAATTTCAGAAACTTTTGAACTTTGAAGCTCAATAATTTTTGAACGAAGATTACAGATGCAAAAAAACAAGTCTATTGAATTTCACATAAAAAAGTAAAATCAACTGACATAAAGCTCAATGTTGTTCCTTATGTTTGTATTTTTGAAGTGAGAACTTCTGAGAAAAGCGTGCCACACTGCGCTCCCTCACCATTTTTCAACATGCGCAGACTCCCTCACCTCTTTTCGGCGCGTGCAGAATTTGTTTGTGGAATGAACCGGTGAATACGTAACGTTACGCGACCGACCAGTGCCCAACCATCGCTCTCCCTTCTCCGTTTTTACTGCGCGCGCATATGTTCAATTTATTGCAATCTTCTGTTTTTGAATATGCACAGATTAATATGATAACGACTCGAGTCTTATTGTTATTCAATTTACATTCATTTATTTATGACGTAGCCGTGCGAAGAAGTTTCCATGACATACGCAATTTTTTTTTTAACTTAAAACTTTGAAGCTTTTCAACTTTGAAAATAAGCTTTGATCGGGGAAGTGAACTTCATCATCGTTTTACTCGCAAAGAATCAAGTACGAACAACATATCGCTTGATATTACAGAGAAAATTTATAATTTCTAGAACTTTTGAGCTTTGAACCTGAATAACTTTTGAACGAAGGGTCATAAATGAAAAAAGACAAATCTACAGAATTTCTCGTGAAAAATACATTCAATTGACAAATGACCCGATGTTGTTGCTCAAGTTTTCATTTTTTTATACTTTGAACTTAGAAGTTCTATAACTTTGAAAGTAAGCTTTGATCCGGGAAATGAACCTCAACATCGTTTTTCTTGCTGAAAATTAAATAAATTTCAATTATAAAATTTAAAAAAATCAATGAATGAACTACGGAAGTGTCACCTGGTGCTAGATATGTAATAAACATTCATACGCATATACCACGTTGTTAATACGAGTAGCTATAGCTAATAGTTAGAACTACTAAAAACCGGAAGCAACTTCTTACAGCAATGAGAAACTGGTACCACAGATACCAACACGTTCAACTCGTTTCGACATGATTTGGTGGCATACTTTTCATAAATCAATGCTCTCCTGTGAGTCCTTCTAAAGCAGGTGTGAAGGAAAAGAAGGAACGAGAGAAACACTGAGATCTCCAAACCCGAAAATATTCAAGCAAAATTCACGTTTGACGGATTTAGGGTACAGAGAAGAAAAATTAAAAACCTACAGTGGATAATGAATACGTGGTTAAAGCTTTATAAATCCATATGTTTACATCATCTGCGGATTACCGACACTGATCTCGCGCCTCAAATCACCATTCACGTGTTTACTTTTGGTTTCCGAAACGACCGAATAGGGACTAAGTTGAAATATTGTATCTCATTATTTTTCGGTTAAGATTTGTACGAAGATTTTGGCCAGAACATTTGTACTTGAATAGTCGTGAAAAACGTGTCAAGTCCTTAATTTTTGACCAAATTATACACCAGAGATGCAATGAAACTTGTTTCCTGTTTAATTATTTACAACAGGGTTCAATTGAATGAGAAAAAAAAATCATTGAAATCTAAATTCAAGCTATTTACTAAACAATAATTTTTATTTTTAAAAACTTGATAATTTTTGTTCCAAATTTCCAAATTTTAAGAATACAGACAACGAGTGTATGATCCATTACCGAAATGAAAACACGAGGAAAAAAACTCTTCCAAATCATTAATACGCTCCATACCAGTAAGAAAAAACCGCGTTTTTTTCATAACACTACGCCAGCACCAAAAAATAAAGAACTCAAAAAGAGTAATGACGAATATGTCGTAAAATCCAGATAAATGACTGGAGTCATCCCTTACTTCGATATATACCCGAATATCATATTGCCGGCTTACATATGAAAATACGCGAATATGCGTATAGATTACATTTACTATTCGTTTATAATGTATGCTGCGTCTGTCATGTGAAACGAACTCAAATTCCGCCAACTTATACAATTTATAGATATACTAGCGTAAACATTAGATATTTTTCTTATTGTCGAGTATGTAACCGCGTATATGCTACACATAACAACCGGTGCAGAGTGAAGTGATTTATCAAAATCACTCAACTTGAAAAACAAACGTTCTCGAATATTATTAGGTAAATATCGGATTTCTTTTTTTCTGTCATTTCGCAAACGCCGAGTTCGCTGGATTTCTTCACATTGATCATCGAAAATACCCGCCTTATTCAAAGGCGAAATAATCCCTTAATTTTAAGCAAAAGAGGAAAATCGTTAATAGGGTAGATTTAAAATTATCGGCGCTAATACGTAACTGACCCTTGCGTTAATAGTAAATAGGTGAACTTTAGGAAACCGTTCACGTTTTAAACAAAGGGATTCACGCGTTCAAATGTAATAATGACGAGTTAGTTAGAGAGAAATATTGCAAAAGGTAATTTGCACGCGCACCCTAATTAGTGCAAATACAAATTCGATGCTATTTTAATCAACAAATTACCCTTAGATTATTGCCTTTTAAATGTTTCCTACTTTACGCAAGTTTTGATTTGGAATTAATTTCTTCAGATGATTAGTGAGAAAACGTATAAAGTTTAAAATTTATAGGTAAACGAAATGCTATCATTTTTTTCCGTCGCCGGTTTTTATATCTTCACTTTAAAATTGGGAATATGAACGTCTTTCAAACATGCATTACCCGAGTTTACCTGCTTCTCAAGAATTCCTCCACTAAAAAGCAATGCCTGATTTAAAATGTAAACATTACATGGTTTTTATGATGTCTGCAGCAATACTCATGTGATTCGATTTACTTTTACGCAATATTTACAAAATGATTTGATAAATCTTGACCCAACGAGCCATCCTATAACTGTTCAACCACCTGTTACGGAACTTATCAAACGAATACAAACAGGATAACTTTATTGATAATAGGAATTCATCATAGAGCAAAAATGAAAAAAAAATTCTAGCCAACGAAAAATACAGCATTTCTCTGAAAAATGAAATTAAACGAGACAAAGAAAAATTACGAAAAATAGAATGCACATTTGAATGTCGAAAGCACGACGAAAATAATCTGTAATGGTCACGTGCACGACACAATCGTAGCCTCATGTTCGTAACTTATTTTTGAAGGTATTCAAATCCAAGCTTTAAGAAATTTAGTTGTTAAATTGCGATCTCGTGTCAGATAATCATCGAACAAAGGTTAAAAATTCGTCATAGAAAAGTTTAAAATTCTCATAGCACTCTCAAGGGATCACATCGATGTACCGTCTTTTATCGTTATAAAAAATTTCCTCACAAAAATAATAAACCAAATTCAAAATAATTTTGACTTGGTAAAAGTAACTCCATCATCGAACGTTACCCATAAACGTAAAATTTTAAATTTCTCGCCGCGTTGAAATCCATTCGGAGGCTCAAAGTAAAACGAAAAAAAGTTCTAAATCGCTACTATTTAAAAAAAACAAAAGAAATAAAAAACGCAGTGTTACAGCTCGATGTAATTTCTGTTATTACCAAATACACATAGAAATGATTACAAAAAAGAGATCTTTCAAGACAGCAAGCGATCTTGACTCTACCAGTCTATAAAACGGAACGATATTAAAAATTCAATATATTTCGTATCTGGCGTTCATTTAGCTGTCAGCTCGGCAATTTGAAACGAAAATTTAAAAGCGATTACTAGACTACTTGATGAGAAAAAAAAATCGAGTCTGAATTAAAACGTAACGAAGGAGGAGGGTGGAACATGCACCGTGCAACGTTGCTGACAGTTTGACAGAGAGACAAGACTCTAGGTATCTGTAATTAACTATAGGTAACGTGTCAAAACACGATCTGATTGAAAACTTGAATTTCGTTTTTTACCAACTACTACTTTCCATCTATAATTATAGCGTCATTTCTTTAATAATTAACATAAGTACACGATCGAAATGATGATATAGGTTTTTTCATTATTTTTATTATTTCCAACTTCATCCTCGTTCAATCGCCTGCAACTTATACGACTACCTTATAAGTCATCAACGAAGGTATATCTAGTTGTCAATTGATCGTGTTACCTCTAGATACGTTAACGTCTGTAAGTATGTTTTGTTCATACGCAATACGCATTAAATTCATTCTAATCAAAATCGAACCGATGTACAAATACTGTAAATTTCATTCAAGATATATTTGAACTTATTAAAAAAAAAAAAAGAAAACGAATTCAGGGTATCAGGTTTTCTACAATGAATCACAATGAAATTATGTGAATCACCAAACATACCAACTATGACAGGCAACTCTTCAGTCGGCAAATTTACAAAAGAATGTCCTTGGCATTCAAAGTTTTGAGTTACGATCGTTGCACTATCGGAGATATCGGAACGTGTAAGTACTTACGGTAGTACCTGCCTAAATGTGATTTTTCTCATAGCATATTTATTGTTACGCAAGTTCTCATACAATTCCGAGCCATATTTCAACATTGTCGTTGATAAAATTAAATATTCATCGTTTGTCAACAAAAAAAAAAACTCGTTACTTTCATATACTTTAAATTCAATCTCATTGGGTATGATATTGAGAAAGAGGCAATGATACACATAAGGTATACGAATTCGAAAAGAAAAAAAAATCTACAGATATATCAAAATTGAGTACGATAACGTCAGAAAAACAGAAAAAATACAATTTTAACAACTTTTCTCATCGGGAAAAACAAATTTCGAACACGGTAACGAGGTAAGACTCGTAAATTGGAAAGTTACTACGAATTAAGAGCAATTCGTTGTCGTAAAGCAGTTTAATAACTTTTGATGGGAAAAATTTCCGAGCTACTTCGTCGTATTGCTTATTTGATTTTAATGGGCTTATTTTTACAGGCGACGTTTTTCCCGAATGACTGCCGATACCGATGCTCCGTCGTAATCTATCTTATTTTCTTTCCACCCCTCAGAGAGTCGTTTCGTCTACTTCGATGTTGGTAAGAAACAGTGTTCCCTCGGCCGGAATATTAATTTTCTCTTTCTTATTATATTTTCATTCGCCCGTAAGACATTTTTACGTCATTAATATTAAAAACTAATTTTTCTTATTTTTCGCGGAGCGCCGAGCACAGTGTACTCGGGTGACGAGCTGAGCTTGAAATTGTTCGATTTTCGCGATATAACGATTCCCCGTTTTTTTTTTTATCCTTTAAATTCGCTCATTATTTCGACGTAGAACGAAAGAAAAAAATACTATTTTTAACTCGTTAGCATGACGAATAATCAAAATCATTAAAAGCATTATCGTTTTCATGCACGGAAAGTGTCTCCCTCGCTTGAAAAATTTCTTATAGTAAAGTGATACAATGGCGGTTCGACAAATAAACGAGAGAAAAAACAGCGAGCCGAAAATTTTACGTATTGTGTGAGTAGATAAATGTAAGTCAATATATTGAACGTAAAATTTCATCCAATAGATAACTCTCAGCTATATTTTCACGGTCACTTTTATCCGCTATTTAATAAATAAATAAAAAAATCCTACGCAAGGCTATGTCGGTATTTGATACCTCTATACCTGTACTACCTACCTATATATTGAACCGGGTATCGTTTTTATCGATCGATGCCGCTATCTGATATGTGAAAAAATACGGCGTTTAAAAAATTTGCAGTTCATGTCTTTTTTATTTATTCATTTTAAACATTTTAGAATGAGAAAATTACGTTAATAAAAAATTGCGAAGATAAAGTGTGTATTCACGTAGATGTTTATTGAGATATAGTTTCGGTTTAGCCTTAGAGTAAATTATGAATAAATTAAAAGAAATTTTCATCACATTTGTTAATAATTTGTAAAAATGAGAATTATAAAGAGAAACTCAATTTAATTATTTTTTCGAATTTTTAGGTGAGACACAAGCTCATATAATCTTTTAAATATAAATAAGTGACATTAAACTCAATATTCGATATATTTTGAAATCTTTCATTCGGGCTTGTATCAATAATACACATCACGTTACATTAAAAAAATATCCAGCAACAATAAAAATCTTTTATTTAACGACGCCCGGCGTCGTGGGCCTTTAGCGTCCAGGAAAAAACAAAATAACGATTAACAATTTAAATCAAAATACAACAAGAAAAGATATTTTAAAAAAAACAGGATAAATGAAATTAGATTGTAAATTTCGGCAGTTCGCTGTCCTCTGAAATTTCGCTGGACTTAAAATAGGGTCCCAGAATTTGCTGTTTTTTGGTTTTGTATAGCTCGCACGATGACACATGGTAGAAATGACCCGGATCACAATTTTGATTCGTGATCCGTGATTTGAATCACGCGTTGATATAAAGATCCGTGATCCGAATTGTGAAATTTTGATGATCCGTGATCCATGATTCGGATACTCGAGACGATTTAAGCAAACGGATCACGCAAAATGCCAAAAAACGAAATTTTAAATTTCGAAGTTTGAATATTCGATATCGTCATGCATGAAGTCCAAGAAAAATGAAAAACGGTAAATGAAATAAGAATCCGCCAAAGTGAAAACCGCGTTTTATAATTAATTGCAAATTTTTCATTTCAATTCGTTATTTTCCAGTTTGAAAACTTCTACGGCATGAAAAAACTATTTTTTTCATTTTTTTCAAATGTTCGAATAAATAAAACAGCTAATTAGTGTGTTGATTAAACTTCCGTTTATTTTAAATTCGTAGAGATACATTTTTGTGTTTTTACTTGATAAGGTGGAAAACGATCCGTGATCCGCGAATCATATTTTTCGGATCACGGATCGTGAAATTTTTGAAATGATTTGGATCATGTTTTATGACATTATCCGCGATCCGTGAATCGGATTATAAAGTACCACGACCCGTGATCCGATGATGTGATCCGTTACGGCCATGTCATGACTTGAACTTCGCATGATGGGCATATCCTTAGTTTTTTATCCGTAAATAGGGGAAAATATCCTTCTTTATTGAAAAATGAGAAATCAAATTTAAAAAACATTCTATCAAAATACAGCCAGTCACACTTTCAATGTAAACATAATCAAGCAGCGGGGATTTCCAAGTTACTAATATAATCACAACATTTATTGACACCCTATAGTTTTTATTTATTCTAACTAAAATTAAATACACACAGGAATAAAAAATCCAACGATTATGAATAAAATACGATAAATATTTTCACGATTGTCACATTGAAAGGAATTTCAAGTAACGGTGGGGATATCGCATAGTGTAAAATAACCTGAAGCGCCTCAGCGGGGGAGCCTTTGGACAAGATCTCAGCAATTGATATATCCGTCGCGCGCCTCTAGCCCAAAATAAGTATTTGGTAGAAAAAATATTTCTATGTTTAATTTACGACTGAACTCTTCCTTCTATTGCTAGTATTTTATTTCTTTCAGACAAAAAACATTGTTTTTAAAAGTTTTGACTGCGCTGAATTTATTTTTAATTTATGTCTTCGATGAGATAGCGCTCGTTTATTGAGTTGACGCAACGGTGAGTTGGCTTCGACGTACATCGGGCGTATATTTATTTATAAAAATATGAATAAAAATATTATTTGTATACCATTTAAATCTAGTCGCGTTAAATGTTCGGTGTTTTGTCACCCGTTAGAATGTTTGAACATATGTCAAATTTATTATACAGCTGAAATGACTTTTTTAATTACCGATTCGTCTAGAACGGGTTATTTTTAAATTCGTGATTGCTAGCGGGGGTATATCAACGCGAATATACATTGTAAAAATTTTATTCGATTAATATAACCAAGCTTTCTCGTTCGATTATGCAGATACGCGTAGATACATGAATAAGTACTGAAGTAAGTTACAGCTTCATTAAAAAATGCATAAAATTTGTATTGAAATAATTTTCATCTTGACATTTTTTATTTTACCGATTTATTCTTTCGTGCTTAAAATCTCTAGTACAAATATTATCACAAGTTATACTTCCGAAAAGACATAATTTGTCAAATCAACTGCTAAAATGTTACTTTCGACGCGGTAAAAAGGTTGAGAACTTCTGTTAAAGGGTTGTAAATTGACAGATCAGAAGGATGAGTCGCGTTTAAATGGCTAAAATAGTCCTACTTGTATTTACTCGGTTTGCTTTGAATTAAAACACTTGAAATCGTTTGTCGTCAGTTCTTTTCGTTTTTCAGTTAATTTTCTTCTTCTAAGCCATTTCGGAGCTAAAAATTTCCCTTCATTAATGATTTTTCTCTCGACTGACTGTAATTCGTTCTCGTCGAAATCTAATTATCCGAAATTCAGGTATTAAGAGCGTGCTGAATTTTTCAGACAACTGAACTTAATTTAAGCGCCTAGCGTACGCCTGTAATAAAAACTGGTGGTTTTAATGTTCGCACAAGAAAAGTTATTTTCTTCATTTGTAAAATTCGCGTGGTTGGTGTAAATTTTCGAAAACTCGTCGATTTTCTAATTGGAAAGTTTAACGAATAACGGTCCGTTGAAAACGTTTCGGTCTTAAGTGTTCGTTTAAATTGTCCAAGAATTATTCGCTTTGACAATTTAACCGTGTTTGCTAATATGTAGGTAGGTAGAGGTACCTATGGCAAGACTCTTCCATAGTTAACACCGTTAACATCTCTATTTTCGCGCATCACTTGACTAAATGCTTCAAAAGACAACGTCACAGTAGCCATTGCCATAGTAAAGGGGTCAGCATTGCGTACCATCTATCTCGACTTTTTTTGGCATTGTCCGTCAAACATCACAACCATACGAAGATTTCAATAACGTATCTTTCAGAAACTCCGACGTATTCGAACCGTACATAACTTTTTCACATGAAAAAGACAATTGATCCAGGTGAACCTACGATCGACAACTAGTTTGTTGTCAAGAGTCAGAAACATTTTAATTCTTATCAGTCTATCTCACCCACCTCCCACGTATGATCAATAAACAGGTTCATAATCAACAAAAGATTCCTACCGACGAGATTGAAAATTAGATTGGCCAGGTGTTTGCAATGACATTTTTTTCCTTTACCTTCCACACTGTCGCGATACTTTTTCGCCATTTTCGATACTTTGTTAAAAAACTAAACCTTGATAGCAGATTAAACTCTATTGTCAACTTTTTAAACGGTTTCTTCTACAACACGAGTTTTTTTTGTATTACATTTTATAATAGCCGACTGAAGTACCCCTTTTCTCTCTTTCATAAATTAAATGAAATTTATTGCGTAGATACTAGAAATTGAAGTGATTTTGGTTTTTTTTTTGCAGATGTTTCAAGATATAAGAACAGTTTCTTTCGTTTCAACCTGAATAAAGTCTCGGCGTGAAAATACCGAGTGGTTCCTTTTGGAATTGAAAAATTCCACGTTCATTCATATGTAATAATTGCTTCATTTTCGATATACGCGTATCATATCTCATGACTGCATATGAAATTTCAACAACATGTACTCATTTGATAAGAAATAAATTTCACTTTAATTGAGGCAGATATTACTTTTGCAGCGTCATGGATCATTAAACAAAATAAGTACTTATTATAAATTCAAGACCAGGAGTTTTCCATAAAAAAATGGTTTATGTACTATCGAGATGAATTCGGCGAATAAAGTGAAAAAAATTCGAATTCAAAATACGTTTCTAATAAAATTCCACACGTAGCATGCGTACTATTTGGAATACCGCTTATAAGGCGTACTTTTGAACGATCGCATATGTATATATTTGTATGCACATGGCAATAAAAATGCTTATCAAATATCGCTCATCTATAAAAAAAGAGCAACCAGAATCGATTATTTAAAATGCATGGCCGGTCGTTATAAGCGTTACAACATTTAACAAAAACACAAAAATACTTCTTTTTTATGTCTCCCATTAATTAATAATAATATTCCACAAGAATAATTACATATTTTTTTTAAAGACGCATTAAAACCCAGTGGGAGGGATTAATCCCTTCTCTTCGAAGATAACGAGTATTATTTATATCTTTATTACTAGTAACTGAACTCCGTATAGTTAGAACGAAAAAAGAACAGAGAAAAAAAAACTAATATTATACATATATTTAGGCGTTCGAAAATATATGCTGGCTTACGACTTATGTGTAAGCGTAGTTTGTCCAAGAGCTTATATAGGAAAGATGTTCGTATCTGATAAGCAACACAGAAAATCGGGTTTATTAAAATAATAAAAATCGAAAATAATCGGCGTTAGAGAGCAATAAATAAGGGATGTTTGATATGGATGTACCACATGCAGAGTCCACGAGTTGGTACTTTGATTGCTGATTTTTTTTTCCTTTTTCCCTAAAACGTTCGCAGCGCTACACATCTTATCAGCCATCACTTTCGCTACCAATAAACGTGGTACTAATTTTTGCCTCATCTCAAGAGGATGACGCTAATACAATGTAATCAATTTGTGAAGCGGCCTTTTTTGTTTCGTATTCCATGTTACCTTTTAATGTCACCGATGCGGTGATAACGTTGAAAGGACTGTGTTACAAATCAACGCGAAATAAACTTGTAAACTATGTGCTGACATCTGGAAACAAGGTCGCAGAGATGAGCAACTATCGTTTTATTGTTTGTTTACTTGTCGACCTGAAGTTTATACCTTTACATATCGGTCATAATAAAAGAAAAGAAGAAAATCGGCCGTGGTAAAGTTCAAAGAACAGCGGCATTCACCCTACAAAGGTAGTTATCAAAAATACACATAAGGGTACTTTTTGCAGGTTTAGTTTTTAATCGTAGTACTCCTCTGCATTGGTAATTTTGTTATCTTCATCAAAGGAAAACCCATCGTCTTTGAGGTAAACGACAGTACCTACTTAGGTATATTAGGTAACTATTGTATAAGGAGTAGATTCAAGTATTTGGTTGTGTAACATGCATAAACCTCAAAAACGCGATGCACTTGTTAGATTTAAATTATTATCGCATTCTAATTAGCGGAGGTAGAAAAAAATCCACTATTTAAATACCAATTTTTATTTGTATTCGTATTTACGCACAAGAATTTATCAATTTTCTTGTACTCTCGAATAAACCAATAGTCACTAAAATCGATAAAAAAAATAACTTCTTTTGACATTTTCATGTCTTGACTATGGCACACAAATCGAAAATCGTCACAAAAAAGCGTCACGCGGGTGTCGTGGTAGCCATTGTCATGGCGACGTGTCATGCTCATGAGTGATAATCTTGATATTTTCATGTCATGATATGTCATAGATAGCAGGTCTTTGTTATGGTGACATATCATGATAATGGCAATGAGTAATGTGCTGTACGACAAGTCATTATCATGGTGACATGTTATGGTGACTTATGTGTGATATGTGATGACTTGTTATGATGAACGTCATTGGAATAGTCAAGTGTGATGGTCATGAGCGACATATGATAATTTCTTGGTGATATGTCTGATGACATGTCATGGCAACCTGAATGATAACATACTTGTTGAGACAGGTCAGGTGATTATTTTTTCCCTTTCAAAATGTGTCATGAGTCTTGCGAGTACATTCATGTTAAACGAAAAATACAATTTCTTCATGTCACCATGCCATGCCATAGATAACAATCCATTGCCATTGTGACGTGTCGTGGTCATGTCATGGTAGCGTGTCAAGTAACATGATATGGTGACATGTCATGGTTACGAGTGACATGTGACGTCAAATAGCGTATTCTGATGCAAATACATTTTTTATAAACTTTTTTAGTCACTATAACTGAAAAATTTCTTCAGAATAAACATCATTGATTAAAAAAAAATTAAAAATAGGTAATTATCAGCTCTGAAAATAGCCAATGGTCAACCGTGTATAGGACACATACAGAATTGAATAAAATCGAATAATCATTTTAATGAATTTAATGCACTCACTTATTTGCGAAATACATATCGAGACTTGAAATATAAAAAAATCAAAATTTCATTCATCAGGACACACCTAACATCACGTTAATTCAAATTACATCTCAAACATGCATCTCAAAGAGAAGCTAGTTGTTCGTTATTAAACGAATCAAATCCTACCAAACTTAATACCCACGTTCGAAAATTAAATAAATCAAAAATGCCGCCAAAGTTTACTTTTACCTTTTCTTCACATGGTTTTCGTACCCCTATCTATTCGTAGCCTCGTGCTCAGTTCGAAAATATACGTCGTACCCTCTGTCATCAACTTTAAAACAAATATTTCCCTAGCTTCACCTTATGAATATTCAATACAAAATGTAATTTCCCTAATTCCGGTGCCTTTACTTTCAATTCTGCGTCACCTCTTTTATCCTAGCGATTTGTCTGCCTTCGACTTCATAGCGAAGTTCTCTTTTTGAACGAATGTCATTAAGCAAAATCTAATAATCGAAATTCTTGTCGCTTTACGACTTCACACCCGAAACCTCCAAGTGAGCGGATTTACTCGAGTAAACATGTGACCAAAAAATTTTATATGTAAACTAATCCTACAAATCAAGCTAATTTTACATTTCACAAAGGGTTAAGCATAGTAAAAAATAACGCTCTAAGGAATCGAGAAAAAATCATCGAGATGTTCAACTGCTATTGAATAAAACGATCTAATCACACGAAATGCGTTTATCGCATCAACCAACGATAAAATATCAAAGAATGATTTCTACAAAAGAACTGATTTATCAATGGAATGATTTTGTCATCGAAATATATCTGTCTTTTTTACTTTCTTAGACACTATTGTTCGGCTAAGTATGTCTCCCACATAAACCATTCTGTCATCGAAAACTCTCCCCGTAGATACGTTCGTATCTTAATTCCAGAGCGGCATATTGTTAGGGGTGATACAACCCCTGTTCAAATATTACACGTATTATTTCTATAAAAAATCATCGATATAAAAATCACGTCTACGTTCAATATATTTTATTTTTCAGAACGTGAGAATATCAAAAAATACCTTTGGTCGCGGTTGGAAGTATAATCCTGCGAAGACACTAGGTCAACATCTACGAATGACGAAGTCCACCGCGGTTATTGATACTCATTAAACATTTTTAATTCTAATATTCAAACGCGAGGTAAAATTTATGTTAGTCCTCTTCAACCAGAAATTTTATTTGGATGGCTCTAAGTAAAGATATCCTCGCGACAACCACCGTAAAACGTTTTAAATTTACCCTAATTTAATTATTTGACAGAATAAAACTGAGAATTTAATTAAAAGTTTTAAGGAAATCGAGAATCGGAAATTCGCGACTCGATTTTGGTTTCGCATTGCAAAATAAACATACGAAAAGAGATTGCTTTGTGGTGGGATAAGTTCATTAAAGCGAATGGAAAACTTTTCTAAAAGATGGTGTATTTCTATAGGTTGCAACGGCAGCGCGCGGACCAAATACACAAACCGTTTTAACTAAGTTATTTTAAACGGTAGTTACATTCGGATTTTTTTTTTCGTCTGCGGATACTTCGAAAATGTCTAAAACCGTAAAAATATACGAAAAATTTAATTACGTTAAAATTGATTAACTCCGGTATTGTGTGACATTGCCGTCGCGAAAAACCAACGAACACACGTTAAATCTGCATGTTTCCCAACGTCGCGCACCTCGTTACGAAAATTAGATTTTTAATACGGAACCGTTGGTTCTTTTTTTTTGTTTTTTCTTAATTAGCGATATTTCACAGCGACCTTTCCCGCTCACTGGCACGTCGATAATTTGCGTAATTAGAAAATGGCAACGTCTACAATGGCAGTGTCTTGAAAAGTGCAAAAAAAACCTTCAATGTACTAACCGATAACGAAGCCTGTGAAACGAGCTACAATCCTCCATTGCATCCAACAGGTGTGTCATTGTTCAAAACTTTTCGAAACGGAAGCGACCAAATGAATCGACAATTCGAAGTCATTAATCATAACAGCTTCGTTACCATCTTCTCACCTCGTCTAACAAGTGATTTTTACATTACCTCCGTCTACGTTTGGTTTTTTCGGCAAAATACAATGCCTTTATAAATAACGTCTCTATCTCTTCACTTCGACTACCATTATGAAGAATTCTACTGATATAAAGAAAGAAAAAAAATAATAAAAACGCCATAAATAACGAACAACACCAAATATTCGTACAATTATCAAGATACCATGGGTGGATGGTCTGCGAAGAGCAAAGGGAACTGATACACCTGTTATCAATGAACGTTTCTCGTTTTTACAAACGAAGCGGGTTGCCTATTCATTTCATAAATCACACAGTGTTGCTTTGACGTGATTGATTGGTACTGCTCAGTGTTTAGCAATGTGATACTTGGGTTGAAAACGCGATGAAAATTTCACACCAAATAAAATATATCTATATTTTACTCAATGATCGAGCTTTTCGTGAAAAAAAATTCCTTTGTGAAAATTCTACTGCTACACAGTACATTACATAAGTACGAGTGACATTTTTTATTTCAAATCTTTTTTGTTTTCTGGGAGTCCCAAGTCAGACCCTGGTGCGAAATTTTGCGAGTCCCAAATTTTTTTTGGCATATTTTCAAGATTCTCATTTCTCATTCTTTAGTCTTTATCACATGTAGAAAAATGGACTTGACGTAGGAAAATATTTATTGAACGAAAGCAGCTGCTAAAAAAAATTAAAATTACAAAAAAGCTTTTCCAGATTTCGTGTAGACTCGTTTTTTAAAGACGTAAATTTTTTTAAAGTTTTGTAATTTTGAGCTCCAGGCTCTAAAAATTAAAATCGAAAATCAGCTGGTGCCCCAACTGTGTACAAATATATAACAGCCACTTTCTTTGTGACCTCATCACGCCAGAACGAACGAAGCGAATTTCGTCAAATTTTGAACATATCTCAGCAAAAAGACCGAAAAGATTTTTGTAACTTTAATTACAATTGAAAGTAACGAATATGAACAGAAAAAAAGAGCGTGAGGTAGCGAGCATTGGGGAGCAATGGGCGTTGGGGGGCGAAGTCTTCAACTAGCGAAGCTAACATAATCTAATATCTTATGCAAGAGACTTGTAAATTTAAAAACATTCTACGCATAAAAAAAAATATCAAAAAAGACATCTAATTATGTTTTATTAGTATAATTGAATAATAAGAACTAATTCGAATAAAACCGACGATATCATGTAAGAGTTGAGTAAATCTTCTTCAACATATTACGCATTTCAAGTCTCAAGTTATTCACAACTAAAGCACTTTCCATGGTTAATTTTTTCAATGCATCTCTTCATCAATTTGAAAAATTACTCGAACCAATAATTTCTACAAAAGCATACTTCAATTCGTCGAAATTTGATCTTGTCAACATTTTACAAATGAAAACACAGTCATGTTTACAATACAACATTGATAAATGTACGTGGTTATTTTTTCTGACAGTGAGATGAGGAAAAATGGCATTAAAAAAATTCGAAATGCGAAATCGAAAAGCATCCCTTTTGATACATAATTTATTCATTGTTCGGGATTTGCTGTGGTATCTTTTCCAGCAATAATTATAGATACAAATGTGTCAGTGTAACGGGGTGTTTTTTTTTTCGAAATAACGCGTTACTCTTTAGACAAATAAAATTAGGTATCAATTATATACGTCATGATAAATGAAGAACAGGATTAACCATTTGCATGAATTTATACCATTTATTGCCACGTAATATTTTCATTGTAGTTAATTTGTATATCATATACTGTATTGAAAAACATCCTACATTTATGTTATCTCCGATACTTCCAAATATTCGACATGGTCAAAAATGTACTTTTTGATTTTCCATTTTCGAGTTCTCATAATGCATTTCCTAAACGAATTCACTTGTATATCATTAAGCAAGTACTATCAAATGAAGTTTTGATAATGAATTGACAAAAGATATTGTAAACATGGTAATAAAATGAGAATTTGTATTTTTACATTCTTATTAAAATCTACCCCGAAGCCATCGTCAAAAGAGTGACTGAAACATTCGAACACCACATGGCAACAGTGTGGTATATATGTTATATGAACGTTAGAATAACATTTTGTAACACTTGATTGATTTACAACCTACGGCAATATGAAAATATGCGCGCGTCTCTAATGTATTTCTAATTATATTTAATATAAAGTTAGATCTCCGTTGATCATTGTGGTTATACGACCGCGTTATTTCTACGCGAAGATCTCTTCCCTTTAGCGCGATGAAGGCGCGCGTCTGAAACTTCTAATGAAATAATTACGGGTATTGCGGTTATTCTGTTTCTTCGATAGATTAATCCTGCGCCTAGCCACATCTCTCATCATATACGCGGTCCAAATTAATCGACGATTTTCATAATAATCGCTCGATTTATCAATTTAATGGCACTACGACTGAAATTTCTCGGTCACCGGTTATTAAATTCTTTTTTTCTTTTTGTACGCGTAAATGTGGGTAGGTATATGAAGAAACAAAATCATGGAATGAATCCGAACACGATAGAAGGTCCCATTCATCAAGTATTCTGGTTAGACGCATTATGATCATCGAAGCCGCCTTCTACCGTCTACACACAAAGAATCGTGATTTCAAGTCACTTCGAATACAACTACAGCGAGTTAATCGTATCCCAATTCGCAACATATTTTCATGAATTTCTTTCTCTCCAAAGTAAACCTCTTTATCGTTCTTTCGTTAATATCGCTAAAATTACAATCGTCCTGATACGGCAGACGGCGGTGTTATCACATGCGATGAAAATGGATCACTTTTTAAGGTTGTCAGCATCCCGAGTCAAGGATTGATAACGGCCACGGTAGGTCGATGAAAAACGAACGGGTTGAAATCATCCCCTGGTTAAGATTGATCAGCTGCGTTAATTCAATCTTTTCCCTCGAATACATCATTTTGATTGGACGTACATTCACAATTTCCTTTCTCTCATCTGTCACAAATCTTTGTCTACGTTGCTAATCACACAACCAAACGTGGAAACAGGATTAATGCGTTCACATCGATAAGAAAATCAAAGTCGTATTATAATTTCAAACGGAGGAAATTCCGCTTTTTTGCCAGTATTATGAATTACCTACGTTGTACAGTCACGTCAAAGTGGTGAAAAAAAAAACAAAAGCCAACGTTTAATTAGTTTTCGACACGCCTCATATAATCGGAGGAAAAAAAGAACTGGTACTAATCAGTAATAATATTTTCTAATATGCAACGTAACTGCGATTCGTTATTTAAAAAAAAACTAATTTTTACGATTAACAAACAATTCAGTTAATAATCGTTTCAGCTGTATCTTGGTACTAACTAGTACCTACCAATTAAGTTGTACTTCGTCACTTTTTGTACACTTTTTTCCCATTTTACATTTGTATCATGATACACGCGTCGTTGTCATTTATACAAAAAAAAAATACTAATTATCGCCATAATTTTTATTCGAAACAGTACGGAATACCTGAACCATTCAGAAACTTTAACCATTGATATTTAATTGTTCGTTGACAAAAGCGTAGAATTGACAATTTCATTTCTCGAGTTCAATGAAAATCAAATAAATAATATTTTTACAATATCTCTCAAAATTTTGCATGAAAAAAAAATCATCATCAAAAGCCGAGGGGGAGAGGGGGATTGGACGGTGACTTTTCACGAGTCTTTTCAGCGGGTAAATATTCATTTACGAAATGAATGCAAAATTCGACAACTCGAATGTATTAATATACTAAAAAATACACAAAAAAGAAAACCATTTTAACCCATAGTACGTTAAGACGATAACGAATACGCACGTATAATCAAAATCGTTGTAATAGCAATTCGAAATAAACGAAGCTATCCGAGTAGTAAGTACACGTACTTGACGCCACTTCTGCGGGCTTTAATTCGCTAGAGAAAGATTACGTAAGATTTTGACGCGCTAAACAAAAGCAGGTAGAATGAAAGATAATTGGTATAAATAAGAGGGTTCACAATCAAAAGTCGGGTAGAGGGGTTAGAAATTTATTTAACCGCCTTAATAGAATAAAGAGATAAGACTGATTTTAGTTTTGTACTAACGTTTTGGAAAAGGGATTCTGTACTCCATATCAGAAAACAAAACTCGAAAATGAAGCAACTCGGAGGGAATTTATCTATGCTTCGATAGTTTAAGAATCATTTCATGCGAATAACATTTCGTTAATGTTTAAATGTTATGCCATATTAATACATTTTGTAACCGACAGATGGAGCTGCAGGCTGCGGTTGTTGCCTTTTCAACCTTTATTACATTCTCCTTTCCAATTTAATTCAAAAATATTACAGTTTTCTCTACGTTTAACACGCGTGTTTACTGTTTACAATTTTCCCTCTTTCACCTACCAGCCCCCGCTTTCCTTGTCATGACCACCACCTTTCCATTCAAGCGCCATTTCTTTCCTTTGAGCACAATTTACTTTATACATTTTCTTGTACATAATTACTACCGCCCTCAATTTAATAATATGCGTTTCAGTCGTATTCAAATTGTTTCGTAATTATATATTTAATTCAATTTCCGTTTAGCGCAACTTCTCCCATGAAATAATTTTCATCTTTAGGTATTTCTTAATTCCGTTTCTCTGATTTATATTTCGATTGTGTTTTCTTATATATTTATGCATATCTTATTTGGTAGCAATTCTAGCGTAATTTCGCCTAACGACAAATACCTACAAAGGTACAAATATTGCTATTAAATGATTACGGGAATCGTGATTAACGGCATAGAGTATGCAATTTAATTAACATGAGGTTGCGATACAGATGCACCGTACTGTTTTATGGCGATGTAGTGCTTGGTGGTACGTTGTGTGTGCCTACTGCCTAATTTAAAATGCAACAAGATAGAAATCGTTTTTTGGATTAAAATTTGATAGGTTTAATCAAGATGGTATGGAAATATTAAAAAGTAAAAAATTACAAAAAAAGAAACTATTCTTTGAAACGAATAGATAAGAAAAGATGACAATTTTTCTCGTTCTTTGAAATTCCAAAAAAAATCGATCTAAGGATATTCTAACTTCATATTTAAAAACTTGTGAAAAAAAATTCACGAAATAAGGTATTCCTCGCTGAAAAAACACCGCTTTACCATTTAAATCACCATATCATAGGTAACAACTCTGGCGAAAAATTCCCCAAAAAAGTGAAAAACATTAATGGGTTGAAAATCAGAAGCAATAGTGCCAGGAAAAAACATAAGTTTAACAACATACGCTAACCCATAAACGTCGACAGCTATTTAGCAGAAACGATAAAACGCTATCGGAAACGAATAGCTAGGTGTTTTATTTGAGGGTGTTTTCACATGGTTTGCGTTACGTTTATATTACATCGCCCCTAACTATCGCAGGAAGTTTCTTATTCTCTTTGAAAGAGGGTAAAAAAGCACAGTTTAAGAAATACCAAAATGCCAGCCGACAATTCGGGTGATGAATTCCAGTTTTTAACTTTAATGCCGATCGGAACAAGAATCGAGAGAATTTATCGAATTGGTACATTGAGCGTAAACGCTTTGTAGAAGTTTTCTAACGTAATCTACATTACGATAAACGTATGCAATATAAAATTCATTAGTTGTTACACTTGTTACGAACGACTAAGTGCACTTTATTATTGCAAAAAATAGTGCTTTGATGTTCGTTACTGTTTTAAAGACCGTATAAGATAAAGATTACCTATGAAAAATGTAAAAAAAAAATGACTAAATGACCAACCACAGGAATAATTTTGAATTCTTATAAATTCGCCACAAATAAATTTGAAATTTTCCAAAAAAGCATATCTTAAAACTAACGAACTTTTGTATTCGTAAAAAATTATTTTCCGAAATAATCTTCAATAAGTAGATGAAAAAACACTTTAGAAAAGGTTCCTCATGACAAATTACAATTTCAAATTGAAATAATTTTTGACTACAGTAAAACCTCCCTGCAGCGGACACCGATGGGACTAAGCAGATTGTCCGCTATAGGGAAGTGTCCGCCTAGTAGGAGTGTCCGTTTAAAGAGGTGAAAGTCAGAAAGTGTCCGTTGTAAAGAATTTTGGAAAAATGCGTTATTTATGTATTTTAAAACGAAAAAAAAAAACATTCTAAATTTTCTGCTGCAGCATTATTATCACTCATCTCTTCGTCATCTGAGCAGGAAGGTAAAAATTCGAGGATAAGTTGTTGATGTTTTTCTGATCTTCATTCTTTTCCTGTCGTCATTACCATTTGTAGTCCATAAAGTTCAAATTTCTTCGGCATTTTTGATTATTTCGGCTACCTGCGTCTTCCCGACACCAAATTTCGTTTTGACCCTTTCCGCGAGCGCTCTACAACTTAACTTTTC
>QBDW01005711.1:0-98310 GCA_003261595.1 Maconellicoccus hirsutus | reverse complement strand
AGGATCGGAATCGCAAAATTTTATCACCCAACAATTGACAGTAGACCCATCAAGAACATCTTCACCATAAACAACCTTTAAACGATAATGAATTTCGGTTCGAGTAATTTTTTCACAAGTTTAAATTTCGATTACAGAACTCTCATGTACACAACAGAAGAACATACCTTCATGTTTACGCTGCTCAAACCCGATTGGATGTATGTAAGGACTTGAAATTTTGCATGCTTGTAGAGGAGGAATTTCTCTTTTAAATGCCACCAAGCGCACTTTTTTAGCTCATTTTGTTCGCATTTTACAAGCAGGTGTGCATTATTTTTCAGCCTAGCCTCGTATAACGATAAATCAAGCCTACAAAAATTTGCAATCAGTGTGTCCACTTATATGATTTACGATCAGTGTATTATGTTTACAAGTTAAAAAAATCGTTTTCCGATCGATACTAAGTTTTCCCATAAAAATTCGAAAACGAAACAAATTCAATTGTTTATTGATACGTTTAACACATTAAATACCGAATACGTGGTGCGTATTATTTTACTAAAAATGTACCGATTTGCTCGAAAAATTGAAAACGCGAACAAATCCATTGGTCGACTTGCCATGCTGTGAAAAATTACGACCAATTTTCGATTTTCTTCGCTTATTCCGTACCAATGATTTTTCCAAAATATCGTAAGAGCCACATCGTCGCTCTGTGTGAAATCGCATGCTAAAGTAATCTACAATAATTTCGATTAAAATCTACGATCGTCTTACCAAATCGGAAAATATTTCACCGAAGATGCATATAGCCAATAAATTCATCGTTATAACACCGATTACTTCAACTGAATCGAAAATTTTCAAGAAACTCGACGCCTAAGTGGTTAGAAGTAAGTAATGCGAAACAATTAGTCCGATTTAATTAATAATGTTTGTACTTACGTTAACCACAACGTACAATCCAAATGCCAGGGAAAGTGTGCAGATGAACATATCGCAAGATAATATCAGCTGCATCCAAACTTTGAATAATTTGAAATTTCTGTTGGAAAAGAAAAATAACAAAATAAAAATACAGCAACGAATGCGTCCGCAGTTCATCTTTCATTGGATCATTTTACAAATCAAACTTAGTGCTGGGTTGCTCATGAGCAAACTGTTCTTGTATGAGGCTTGATACGTTTGCGCAGTATGATACACGAACAAGAACAATATACTAACCGCAGCGCATGCGCAGTACACTGTAATAGTATTACTACGAAAACTACAACTCTATTCATCATTCAGGTTGTTCAGCAAAAGCGTTCTTATGTGGCTTAATACGTTTGCGTAGTACAGTACACGAACAAGAACAATATGTATACTAAACGCAGCGCATGCGCAGTATACTGTATTAGTACTACTGCAAGAACTACAACTCTGTTCATCACTCAAGTTGTTCAGCAAACGTGTTTGTTCCGAATGCAGTGAACAGATAAAAAGAACATGTTCATTAAAAAGAACAAAATCAAAACGAACCGTTCTTCAAAAAGAACCGTTTTACTCAGCACTAATCAAACTACATGAAAGTATTAAGACTCGTCTAATTGTTTGAGGAGGCAACCCTCAATTCCTCAACGTATCTAAGTTAGCTCGATGGCTCTGACTAATAGTCTGAAATCACCTTTGCAAATTCATAAAGGTAATGCTTTCATTTATGTAAAATTAATTTTACTTACTTACGCAACGCCTGATGATGCTTAATGCAGTGAACAATGCTTTCTCGCATAACACGGTCTTCATCTTTCTCATCATGTTCTTGAATCCTTGCCAATGCACGAATTTCGATACCTTCAATAGCTACTTTCAGCCTCTTGAATTGCCTCGAAAATTCAAAAACCGGAGTTAAAATACACACGACAACTAAATTGTGGCAAAAAATACCGCATAATGCTTGACCAAACTGAAGCAGTACAGCGGTACATCTCAAGTACTTCTTTTCCAACGACCACGGTATCCAACCCGGATAGAGAAGCGTTTCTGTCGAATTATACCAGAATACTTGAACGAACGCTGGCAAACTCCTCAAACACACTGATATCATGTAGAAACCTCGAATCGTTTTTAATATAATTTTAATATTTTTTTCTTGTAAGTACCACTGGTAATCGATTTGAAGGGAGTGCTCGTCCGGGTAAACGTATAAGTTACGATCCATGTTGAATAACATTTCGCCGAGTATTTCTCTATTGTAACATATCGATAGGAAATTACTCATTGTAATGGACACTACTGCTATGTAAGGTATCGGGATAGTGAATTTATAAAAGTCGTCGCGATTCAGTACCGCGTAAGTACACGTAAGTGGCACCGCCAAAGAATAAAATGAGGCAGCAATAAATAACAAGTATCTAGTGTATCGACGAGTTTCACATGTTAGAATTTTGATTCCACAGGTATCTAGTAGTGTTGCCACATAACGGATGAAAGCTCGTTTCAACATTCTTATCGTGAAGAGAAAAAACAAAACAAAAATGGTAACTATAAGAAAGAACGATACAACTTATACCCTGCATATCAAACATGAAACGTATTAGTAAAGTAAATAAATAAAATATGAATTTTTCAAATAGCTCATCCAACGATATTCTTTATAAATAAAGGTTGTTTATCGTTTCCGATCAACAAATTATACCCATTCATCGCGTTCATTTGTTTTCACAGTCGATTGAATTTTAATATTTCAGTAAAACGTGATTAATGGAAATTAAAAAAGAAATCAAAAATGAGCAAATGAGACAGGACCTCATATGAGTGACCAATTGACCATTCTCTCGACCAGAAACCAGAAACAAATCAAAAACTCGTTAAAAAAACGCAACGATACTTAAAAAATTTCGATACCTGTTTACTTCGCCTTCGAATCACAAAATATGCAATCTATTTAACATGATTTTCAAAAGTCCATCATTTAAGCTTAATCGCACCCCATCCCTTGTATCGAAGGATACCTGTTGATAAAATGCTCGACCAGTTGTCGATAACGCATAAATACGAATTTTATTTAAATCGTGGTCGCTGATCACAAATACGACCTCTAAAATATACCATTCCTCAGAAAATTTCGTGACCGAAATTAAATTAAACGTAGGACATATGCTAGAAAAAAACTAATACCGGAAAAGGATTCTATAGGTTTGAAAACATATGATTTGACTCTTCGCCCCAGTGGCGTTGGAAGCTTTTTTGTTTTTTTGGGGGGGGGGGAGTACAAAATTGAAATTTTGAAACTATGATATGTAAAAAAAATGGCGATGGAGGGAGTTCGGGGGGGGGGGTTGCCGGCTTAGATGATTTTTGGAAGAAGTTTTTAATAAAAGACTGATTTGGAATCTGAATTCTTGCAGTTGCTTTGCTGCGTACCATGACTTATGCCTAGATAGAAACTAATTGGAAAAAATGAAAACTTCCACTAAGTAAACACAATTTGTACGCTCAAGGCTCAACTCAACGCAGGCATGTTTATTTTTGCAATTTTCGGGCATGATACGAATAATATGATAATAACAATGTTGTCAGTGTAAAAAAAACAACACTGTTTTGTTTGCTTTGCTTTCGTTTCGTTCGGTTCTGGTCAGTGTTACACTATCACCAAAGTGAAAAGGTAATAACGCTGGATTTTCAGTTGGATTGGTTTAAGTTTGTTTTAGTTGTTTTCGTTTTTTTATCATCACTCTTTTACCTGTCAATCAAGTATTTTTTATTTTTCATTCTAATTGAGTGAATCATGGTTATTTTATTGGTAATATAGGAAAATGGGGGGGGGGGTGGTTACAAATAATACTTTTGTACCCCCTGATTGGAGGGGGGGGTTTACCGTATAACACTCCCCCCACGTTACTGCTTTGCCCGCCTCCATGGCTCTTTGGAGCCCAAAATAATTATTCGATTTTGTTCTGCGAATAGTAAATTCTGATAGTAGTTCAAAAAATCGCCGACCTGGATCCCCTCGGCACATCGATCTCATTAAAAGTACCTTAGTTAGCGATTACCTCACACGTAGCGCCACTTGCACATCCAACATTATGACGCGCACGCGTACCTACTACTACCAACGCGAAAACCTACTTTACAGCGGGTGCGAATTGCACATTCACCGGTGCGGTTTACTAATGTACCTATGACACGTATACAAGTAGCGCTACATGTGAGATAATCGCTAACTACTACGGTGCTATTAATGCCAGGGGGATCCAGCTCGGCGATTTTCCGAACTACTATCGAAATTTACTATTCGCAGCACGAAATCGAATTTGTACAGGATTTAATTTATTTTGAATTACAGAAGGCCCACGGAGACGTGTGGTGAGTCCAATTACATGTAAACGAATTTGAAGAATCCATTTCCGCTATCGGTTTTTTGATTAAACTTCGATTTCGAAATTTCCTAGGAAACAACGAAGCCAGAGGCTCTTATTTTTCGCACAATTTGCGTTCACGCGTAATCAACAGCTTGTCGAGCATTTCGTCAATTGGTTATCTTTCACCATGAGAAGTAAAATACACATTGCGCTAATCTAAACGCTCCATTAACACCTCCGTATTCACAATTATCGCCCAACAACTACGCCCTATCGATGATTCATACCGTGTCGCCGACACAGTTATCTGCATCTCGCGTAGTTCCACACGAACAATTCATTTCGTCATCGTATAAACCGTATTCCAACAAAGTACACGTCAACTAAGAAAAAAAAGTTCTTTATTATTAAATAACAAAAAAAAAAAAAAAAAGAAAATCGTGTGGCGGATATTCACAATATTTTCAACGATAATGAATTTTGGAAAGAGCGAATAAGCTGCGAATGATAACAGCACAACGCGTTCGTTCATTCGAATTACAACAAAATCTACATATTTTTTTTTTAGGAACACTCGAAAACGTGTCCGTTATTACATACACGACACTTTTCGATAATAAATTAATGCGTAAAGTTTAACAAAATAATAAAAAAAAATCGAATGAACGAAATTATAAAGAACGAAATCGAGAGAAACAAGAAACTTGCGTGATATAATTCAGCGACCAACCTCGAATAAGAAAGATTCGCTTCATTTCGTCGTTTTCTCTATTCAGCGATCCATCGGCCAATTGATGTTTTCCTCGTAATTAATTAAATTATCACAGCACTAGACTGTCTATAGCTTTACATAATTTCAACGCGCGCGAAAAAAAATGTCATGAATTCAAAACAATCGAATTTCTCAACTCCCATATAACGCATTCGCACGATCAAAGCTAATTAATGTTAAGCTCGCAATCTCGTTAGAAAAAAAAATTAAGACTAAAACAAAACGCGCGACTCAAGCTACTGTAATAAAAAATTCCAGTAAAAATTTCCTATAACAAATTACCCGAAAAAAATTAATTTCAAAATTTCTCTCAGAGTATGAAGAATCAAATTTCGTAATATTTTTTCTTTATCGACGAGACGACGCGCGGCCACCGGCAGCCGACCTTTTCGAACGATCGTCTTAAAAAAAATCCCTCATATTCCAGACGAACCCGGAACGTGTAAATAAATTTCTTTTAAAAATACTTGAAAATCAGTCTTTTTCCGAAACCCGCCAACTACACGACGGGCAGAAGAACGGGGAGGGGACAAACATCACGCCATCAACATAACCACAGTACAACAGAAGGAAAAGAAATTAAAAACAAATACAGAACAAATAAAAAAAAAAAGACACAAAACATAAAATGAAAAAGGTAACCAAAATCATCGAGTCGGATTACTTTGCGGCGCACAAACCGTAAACACCAGACTCCGGTTTCGCTCCTTCTTTTTTCCTCCTCCCTCCACCCTTCCCTTTTTGGTAATTTCCTAGATGTTATAATCACAAAAAACAAAACAATACGAAAATCATTTAAAATACAAAATGTTGCGCCGCCGAAGCGTTTTCGCTAAAGCGTCTAGTTCGTGTTTCCTTTTCCTTCAAAATGGCCATTTCGGTTTCGTCGTCGTCGTCCTCCTCTTCGTCCTCCTCCTCTTCTTCGTTTTCGTCGCAACCGTCGCCGTTGCATAACGTCGTCACAACGTTGTCGAATTCGCGTAAACTGGTTTCGTACGAAGCCAACTGTGACGTCAGATCGCCGACCTGATCAATAACTTTCGGATCGGTGGGACAGGTTTGCAAAGGCGGCGCAGATTTCCATTCTTGATAAAACGTGCCCAACTCTATGTTTCCGGTCGACTCGGCAAACGGAGGTTTCTGCGAATACCGTGCACCACATTATCGCATTGAAAATCGCCAATAAACTAATACAACGCATAAATCGTACAAGTCGTTCGAACACCGCAACAGCAAAACGAGCGAATCGCCCCCACGACCACGGTACACGCGAGTCGCAACTCATTAGAAATTCTCCCGAGGGTCGCGAACTTCGGGATACGGTTCGACTCATTATCGCAATTTTTTCATTCCATTTACTCGCATACACAATGCGCACACATAAATGAATACATTTTACTTAAGACGAAATAATAGAATCGTCTTCGTAACACGTAAATTCGTAAGATCACGCGTGTAGCGGTCATTAACACTTCCCTTTTCGCTTCGCGACGGCGACACCTCCACGTCACACCACATTCATCCTTCCTCCGCATCGAACAGACGGTCGTTTCGCCCCCGCAACCGATGAGTACAACGTAGGCTACGCCTACTGTATTTTTTGCTCGTACTTCGAGACCAATGGATCGCGTCGATGTTCCGCCAACTCCATCTTTTCTCATGAGTCATACTCCTGATAGCCGAAGATCGATTCCGTCGCAAAGGCGTTGATCGAACGAATAAACTTTGCAAGACGCGAATTGAGTTTTCAAGCTCACGGGGAGGGCGAGGACGAGCTGTAGTCCTGTAACCTTCCTCAAGCGCGCCCTTGATTACGATAACTCCACTCGAAACTTATACATAAACTAGCTTTAGTTGGGGATTTTTCCCCAACCCCCCTCTCCCCATTGCTTTGCAAATCTCGCTACCGCACACTCTTTTTTTTCTATTCATAATAACTCTCAATCGTAACTGATGTTACGAAAATCTTCTCGGCCTTTTGACTAAGACCTAAATCAAAAGCTTACGGCAGTTGGGGTAAGTTACCATTATTACGGAAAGACGAATGACAGCAAAATTAGTTTGCAGTATTTGCAGTAATTTACCAGTAATTTATGGTAATTTACTAGTAATTTACCAAAAATACGCAGCAATTTAGGGCGATTTATTGTAATTTACCGGTAATTTATGGAAATTTACCAGTAATTCAAGGTAATTTACCAGTAATATACAGAAATTTACTGGTAATTTATTGTGATTTACTGGTCATTTATGGTAATTTTTCGGTAATTTATGGTAATTTACCAGTCATTTATTTATGGTAACTTACCAGTCATTTCTGGAAATTTACCGGTAATTTATGGTAATTTACTAGTAATTTACCAAAAATATGCTGCAATTTAGGGTAATTTATTGTAATTTACCGGTAATATACAGAAATTTACTGGTAATTTATTGTGACTTACCGGTAATTTATGGTAATTTACCAGTCATTTCTGGAATTTACCGGTAATTTATGGTAATTTATTGTAATTTACCGGTAATTTATGGTAATTTACCAGTAATTCAAGGTAATTTACCAGTAATATACAGAAATTTACTGGTAATTTATTGTGACTTACCGGTAATTTATGGTAATTTACCAGTCATTTCTGGAAATTTACCGGTAATTTATGGTAATTTACTTGTAATTTACCAAAAATATGCTGTAATTTAGGGTAATTTATTGTAATTTACCGGTAATTTACAAAAATTTACCTGTAATTTATGGTAATTTACCAGTCATTTCTGGAAATTTACCGGTAATTTATGGTAATTTACTTGTAATTTACCAAAAATATGCTGTAATTTAGGGTAATTTATTGTAATTTACCGGTAATTTACAGAAATTTACCGGTAATTTATAGTAATTTTACAGTAATTTATCGTAATTTACCCATAATTTGCAGTAATTTATCGTCATTTTGGGTTTCTTACCACCAACTTACGGTAATTCACAGTTGATTTACGATTTGTAACGGTTTCTCGAATACAAGCAACGCGAGAGAGGGGGTAAAATCACGGCGCTCGAATAAAAGACCGATAACGTTTTCGGTTGAATGGCACGAGACCAACGAACGGTTAACAATTCGAAAAATCCGCAACGGTGTCAATTCAACATACAATACACGTGGAATGCGCGCGGTACAAATGCCGACGATTTCGATTCGGTTTTGTTTTCTTTTGAACATTTCAAGGTTAAACAGCTCGACACCGCCGGTCGTCGTATTTTTTCAAAGAAACGAAGCGGCGAGCCGCGCAAGCGAATCACGAAACGCGATCACCGTCCTATGGAAAAAAACCAGCTTTTAATTATTTCATTATTCTTCGAACTCGGTGATTTTAATTTCTCGTTAGCTGATCGTAAATAAATTCCATCGCATTAACGATAACCAAACCGACGTCGTTTATCGCCGGGTATGAAACGATTTCGTGCTTGAGGCGTGACTCGTCCCGCAATAATCACAAATCACGCCTCAAACTTGTGACGAATGCATCGAACATCGTAGCGGTTGTAACGCCGATTAGCGACGAATTTGAAATTTCGATAAATAAAACTACTCTGAAAACCGCTTTCGTAATTTACGCGCGTAAATTCACATCACCGCGTCGCGTCCACAACCTAATTCCTAAACTATCAACTCTCTCTGTAAAAACACATATCCGAATTTCAACGTACGCGAGTAACTTTCGCCTTAATCACTCGATTTTCGAGTGACACCGGTACGCTAATCGAATGCGTCCTTCGTCGAATTACATGTACTCGTCCGGACGAGCCTCTTATCCGAAATTATCGAAAATCCACCTTATCACGATGGAAATCTACCGCTCGATGGAGCGTAACTCGTAAACAACTCGATGCCGCTGCAAGAGCTCTTCACAGTTCAAGGACGATGATTTTGAAAAAAACGTCATCGCGATATTTTTCCCTTAAACGCGCCAAAAGCACCTTCGCTATCGTCGCAACATGGTGAAACCTCCTAAACGGCGGGGAAAAAAAACAAAACCCTGATAACTTTGAGCTTATCTTTCGATTACGCCATATTCGTCCGATAAGGCGAATATATGTATGTAAAATTTATAAATAGTAATCGCGGTCATGTTCGATTATCTTATAACGGCGCCGTATCAATCATTTCGACCAAAAGGCCCCCGCGGAAAATTTTCATTCACCTTGAAAACCGACAACACGAGCTCGTCCAACGATTTACCGTCTTCGATCGCGTGTTCAAAGTCGTTTTTCTCTCACATTTCCCGAAAGGAAAAAAATTCGACGCTTGTACGAAGAGAGAAAAAAGGCCAAATTCCTAACCTCAAACTTACCACTAAATCGACCACGATGAAATCGTCGTTATACGACGTCGTGGATTTGGCTAAAGGCGTAACCACGTTAGCGTTCGTGTCTTCCTTTTCTTGCTCGATCGATTTCAGCTTTTCACGTAGATCGTCTTCGTTCATCATGGTGTCGTTTGAACCCGGCGTCGCGTCTTTGTCGGATGCGGCATCCGAAGGCGGCGGCGATTGCTGCGTCGACGCTTTGTTGATATTCAGTAAGCTGCCGAATGGCACGTTTGGCAGCAGCTGATCCGAGTCTAGCGGGATTAGCGATTCGCGGCGTGATTCCACAAATGCTCCTACTTTGTAACTGGATTCGTCGCTCAATGACGTGTTATTTTCGTCGCTGTAAAAATCACAAAACACCAAGTCCGATTAGAATCGATATCAATAATAATTCGGGATTTTCAAAGATCACGGACTTCGTTCAATTCCGAAAACCAGACATGAATTGATTAAAAATCAAACCCAAGTCTAGAAACCGCCAATCGCCGAGACCAGCACGATCACGCACCCTCGTCGCCTCGAAGTCACCTCAGGGAGGACGGATCTCCCAACGAGAACCTCTTTCGTATTCACAACCAATGATCGGTAATCCTTCTCAGAAATCCCTTGGCGTCTCGTAATCTCGACACTTTTCACGTGTTCTCTCAGATAAAAGCTCGACTACGCCATCGAAGTGAAAATAAAAAAATTCAATCGCGAACGTATGCATCGAACGACTTCGCAGAAACTATTATTTTTATCGACACTTCAGGAACCATTACGAAGCGCGCAATACGCATTATCGATCGAGCGTGAAAAAAAACTTATCGATTCGATCAATGTACTCGTATTTTTATCGTTGCAACGCGATGTGAAAAAATTTCAAAAATTTCTCATTCCTTTGATAATTTCCTCGGTCGTTTCTTCATTCATACTCATTTCCATCATTAAGTAAACCACTTTTCGCATCTTGCGACCAAGCTTTAATTACCTGGTTTGATTGCGATTATGCTTAGGACTAAAATCTGGTCGAAAATGGTCGCTTTTCACCATAATTGACGTATCGATTCCGGATGGCTGCGGCGATATCGTCATCACGGTGCGATAATGCACCACTAGGTTCACTGTGCCCACGGGCGTCGTCACTGTGCCCACTTTCAATTGTTGGCATTTTTCGCCTGAAATCAAAATATACAAAAAAATCGTAATTAAAAATACGGCATAAGCTTCGCGTCGATTTCAACTCTGCCTACGGTAATTATTCCAAGTACGATTACACGTTTACCACAAAACCGGTAAACTCTCGTTTGGCCGTTTATTATTTCACGTATTTTTACATATGCGAGTGTATACTAGTGCACGAAACAATTCACACATTCGTCAACAGGTATGAGGTAAGGTACCGAGTATCACGACACGTCGTATGAATAACGCTACCGGAAAAACCTTGAGTATCTCAGTAGACCAGATTTTTCTTCCAACGCTTTTTTTCCAATTTACTTCTCAATGCGGCCGTTACACAACGCGTTCAATTAATCGACCAATTAATCGAAACGAACGTTGAATCAGATCGAGCGAATAGAGTCTTCCTGGACGCTACAGAATGACCGAAAACATGACAATGCGCCACACCGGCATTGTAAGCGATTACTCGCCAGTCCGTCTCAGCACATGTTATACGTATAAGCGCGATCCAATCGATTTTCATAAATCGCGAATACAATGCTCGAATTAATCACGAGGTCGTAAAGTTTTCCGCTTAATTTTGGTCCGTTAACGACCACACGACTCGCTTCGAATAACACATTACGCTCGGTTACGTCCTACTGTCGTATTTTCGGCAATTTTCGCACACCATCGATTATTTTCGGATAAACTCGGTTTTCGGTCGGTCAACTTCGTTTACGTAGGTACATTCAATACAAGTTGATTTCGGTCGTTTTCGTTTCACATTGCTGGTGTTCGTTAAATTTCGACTGATTCCGTTCCACATTTCGCGCATTGTAGGGAAATCAATTCTGGGCCATTCCACGTCAATTCGGACAAAATTGTAACTTTGGGTCATCGATTTTTTTTTTTTTTCATTTTTCATGCGTGTAGAGGTCATCAAGTGATGATAAATGGCGCAAAACGGAGGTCTCTACGATTTTTCTATCCGGAGTTATGGCGGTTTGAAATTTTCCAAGATGGCGGATATTTTAAAACTTGTGATGCGAATAACTCCGGTTACAACCAGCCTAGCGATTTGAACTTTTTTTCCATTTTGTTTTACTCTCGAAGGGTAATCTATGGTGGCGGAATCAGTGTTGCCACTCTCACTAATAAAAAAAAGTGCTTTGGAAGTTTCAAATTGCAAAAAAAAATGAAGTTCACCAACTAAAATTTTGAAAAAATTCTCAGTTATACTTCTTTTCAAACCAAACAACCTATCAACAAGTTATTATGATGTTGTTTAATGTTTTCGAGAAAAAATTTTTTAAAGATAGTCACTTTTCCAAAATTCATCGTCATAAAAATATAAAAGTCATGTAATCATAGATTTTCGAAATATTTTACGCAAGTTTAAGCGAAAATTCGACAAAATCCTCCCTTCTCCTCCTGAAGAGGAACAAACACAGTATATGCGTTGGGGCAACAAACGTTTTTACTGCACATGTACTTCATGGTAATTCATTCGCTATCGTTATCCAAGGTTTGGTTTCCCTTTGAGAGGAGGAGGGAGATTTTTTCGAATTTTCGCTGAAATTTGCATAAAATACTTTCTGATATGTTGTTCAGTATGAAAAAAAATATTACAGAATTTTTTCCAAATTTTTGTTCATAAAATTCATATTTTTTCACAATTTGAAACCTTCAAATCACTTTTTTATCACTAATGGAAGTGGCAACACTGATTCCGCCACCATAGGTGAATTACAAACGAATATTCGATGACAAATTTGAAGTAAATTTAATCTTCTACATGAAAAACAAGAGAGGAAAACCGGGTAAGGGGGCTGGTACCTCGTAAAATGTGCTTTATCGAACTTTCTGCGTTTATTACGCGTGCAACGGTTCTCAAACGGAAATGACGCATTGCAAAATATGTGTCGTAGAATGGAGCTGGTACCTCGAAAAAACATTTTTCATGTCGTTTATTACTTTAATGGGGGGGGGGAGGGAATGGCGTCGGTGTGACAATAATGAATTACAAAATTGATGTACGTCAAATTTTCCATAAAACAAATTGTGTCAAATCATAAAAGAGGGCACCTCAAAAAAAAACGTGTTTTATGCAGTATTTTGCGTTTGTCTCCTGGGAAAAGGTAGGTATAGATACATGAAAATAGTGATTGGAGAAATTGAAATCCGGCGTTCAAGGCCCGTTTCATGTTAGTCGAAATTTTATGCAGAAGTCCTTTTATGTTTTAACGTGCTTAGGATTTAACTAGAGACCCCACATGACAAGAAATATTATTTATTCAATTTTTAGATAGCGCGAAGGGATCGGCTGAATCGGTGTGTTCGTTTCGTATTAAAATTATTCAATTTATCATTTTCTTTTTCACGTTCGGTTGTACAAAAACAAGAAGCGGGAGTAGTATAGGGGCAGGTCTAGGACACCAGGACAATTCATTAAAATATACCCTAAATCTTTACTAAAATCACAACTCTAAAATTTTTCAAAAAACCTAAGCAAAAATATCCTTCATTTATCTACCAAAAAGCACTAATTTTCATAGTTTTTTCCTACTATTTTATAGGGGCACAAGCGTTCAGCTTATAGTGAAAAATGGTTAAAATGAAATATTCACCTATTTTAACCCTTTTCTCAGACAGAAATCGCAAATCAGTAACATATCATTTTTACCAAGGATCATATTTCATTTTAACCATTTTTAGTTCATTTTCTCCTAATCTTTTGCCAAGTAAGGTTTTAAAAAATGTTTAATTTTTTATCTCATTCCTTTGAAAATCTTGTAGATACCTAATTTTTCTTTCTTCATTTTTCAACATTCTAAAAATTTCCATATTTTTAAATTGTTCATTTTACTAGTTTTTAAGAAAATATACACCATTTTTTACTTAATGTTTCATTTAAACAGTTCCAAAAATTCCAAATTTTTGAATCCAACTTGTATCCATTTAGCTACATTTTCTTATGTTTTTCCAAGATTTTTCTAAAGAATTCACTTTATGATATCTTTCTGCACAACCTAATAATTTCTATAATTTTACCTCATTTTTTTATCATTCTAAAAAATCTTAAAAGTTTTACTATTTTCATACTAAATTTTTCCACACTCTGCAGAATTAAAAAAAAATCCTATTTTTTCCGAAGTATTGAATTATTATTGTACATTGTGTAGTGCAGTACAGCGGTAACACTGAGGAAAAATATGTTTACAACGCTGCGCGTGCTCAATTTCTCAACTATAAAAATACATTATTTTTAATTTCAACAGCCAGGCTTACGGCTTATCATTTTGCATCCCAAAGGTTTATATATTTTACTGGAACGGTTATTTTCAAAGATTTCGATCACTGAATGTGCATGGTGTGTTGAATTATTGTAAAAATGGATGAAAGTACCGGTAAGTAATAATGTCAGATTCTAAATGATGATTATTATTTCGAAAATAGCGATTACGTGAAATGTAATGCGTGAATATTGATTTCTTATTTCAGATCTGTTCGATTTCTTTAAGTCCCTCGAGATCCCCGATGATTTTACAAACGACTATGTTGCAAAATGTAAGGAAGAATGCATCAGTGTAAAAATTCTATCAACTCTGGATGACAGTCGATTGAAGGAGCTAAATATTCGTATGGGTCATAGAATAGCAATTTTGCGAAAGTCTAAACCAGTGTCGAATCCAGTCGAATTAGCGAACGACGTAAGTGTTAAAATGATGAATTAAGTGAAATTTTTATAAATTAATAGTTTGTTAATAATTCGATCAGATAACAAGTATACGTTTGTTTCGTCTCTTCAAGTCTGGCGAATATCAACTAGTGATGTTCTGTTCTAGAACAGACCGTTCTTTAAGAGCTGGTTTTTAAAAAGAACTGTTCTGTTCTTCTGCTCACTGACCGAAACCCCTGTTCACTGTTCTTTTTCGTTCTTTTTGGGCTTTCCTCATTCACCTAGTTTGAAGAACATTATTATCCGCTTCCCATTTAAAAGTTAAATGCTAAATTCTTATTTTATATTATGAAAGGGCAAAGCAAAGTAATTTAATTAATGAAATTCAAGTACACAATGTACAAATAATTATCACATAAACACGCTACCAATTATCATTGCCATTTGCCAGTTCACTGGATAGTTCCTACGTTCGGCGTTCGTAGCCGTACTCGTAGTCGTAGTACACTGTACAACGTTACTGAACTGAACACATTCAGATTGTAAAATGAACCGACGGAATAATACAGAACTAACCATCAAAACGTTGTTCAACTGATCTCGATGCGTTCAGCGTTCTTCAAATGAACGAATGAATCAAAGAACAGAAAAGAACAGTGAACAGGTTAAAAGAACAGGTATTGAAAATGAGCAAGAACAGTTCGAACAGATTTTTTAAAAGATCACTTTTTCACATCACTAATATCAACTCGTCAAGAATATGTTTGATTTTTCGATTAAATCTTGATGGGAGAGAATGCTCGATCATTCTAAATTTCTTTTTTTGATAATTTTGAGTGTTTCGAAATTGAGTATTTTGACTCGATAAATCGATGGATTTCGTAGGTCTATTCAATCAGCTGACGTAATAATACTCTCCTTTCGTGTTATTTCTATTTTTCGTGGTAAGAAACATACGAATTCAACTATCATGATTCAAGTTTTCGTAATTATTGAAAAATCTATAAAAGTACTTTAAAAATTTTCAGATATTTGCTTGAAAATTTCGCGAAAAAAAAATGTTCGTTAAAATTCGTAGCTAAAACTGAGGTCTCATCTTCAGTATTACAAGTTGTAGACATTTCCTTTGATGATTTTAAATTTTTTTCTTTTTTTTTTCTTCAGGGTTTGGACCTAGTGACTTCAGATTTAAAGATGGTAGATGATAAGGATGTTCGTCGGTTATTTTACAACGAATTGGCAAATAGTGATAAGCTGAGCGATCTCTTTCGTAATCTTTTACTGGCCACAAAGGAATTCTTCAGGCAAAATTATCTGAAAGACAGCAGCAGTGATATTCTTGTATTATTTGTTAAGCGAGAGAGTATTATAGTCGAAAGTCCGAACAATTCAACTGATGCAAAGGATATTCCGGCACCAAAAATAACAGTTATGGACAGGTGTATTCACAAGCCAATAAAAATATCCGAGCAGATTTTGAGCATGAATGGCAGATCTTCAGCGAGCGCAATGTTGAATAAAATTGGATTTCAACCTATTGTATCCCATAAAATGGTTGACACAGACTTGGAGAGCACGGATACGGATTCGTCGTCAGTCAGTGAAATAGAAGCGGAGGTTAAGAAAGCAAGACTTGACCTGTATAAAACGTGTCAGCTAAAAATTAAACAGGCCTGCAGGGGAATGTTGTCTCTGCATAGAGCGAATCATGAACAAGTAAAGTACAGCAGAAATACCTCCCAAACTGCGCTCAAAATTACGATTCTTTTCCCTGGTAATTGCAAAATGATTTGTAGAGATATTGCAAAACATTTTGGACTCATCTTCATCGACAGTTTGTTTGAGGATATCGCCAACACAGCAAGAAACCGGAACTTGTTCGAAAATACTGCAGACCCTGCATCCGAAGTATACAGCCTCATTCAGAACTATGTTTGCAGACATTTGGTTTTAGGTCATAATAACATAACGGTAACATGTGACCCGGAAATATACATGAATGTCAATTCCGAGGTAAAATGCTTGATATATGAAGCACTCGATAAGACAGAGATCGATAGATTCAAACCAATATCACATATGTTTATTAATGTTCAGGAGAATAGTAAGTTATTCGATTACATACAAGCCCTCAGTTATGCGTTGGATGAATGCTTCGAATTCACTATTAGTGTGCGTGCAGTGTACTGCGAGGAAACGAAAGAAACCGAAGATGGTCCTGTAAAAAATGTGTATTATAGATGTCTGGTACAGAGAACTGCACGAATATATTTGATACTCGAATACACTCGATTACTTTTGTACTCGAAAGCCTTTTCGAATACCTCGAATACATATTCGAAGTACTCGTCTTGTTTCGAATAAGTTTCGGATTCAAATATAAATAGTATTCGAATACTTCTCGAATACTTTTACGAATACTTTTTCGGATACGAGTATCGAGTGTAATTGAATTATATTCGAATGTTCGAATACATATTTTTTCATTTAATGAGGAACACAATTACGAATTATGAATTAAATATCATTTTATTTTCTATTCGCCGTGTTATCAAATTGTATGAAGTACTTATTGTTATCGACGTTAGGAAATGATATCGGGATTTTTCGAATGAATCATCCCTATGTCGTTGAAAAGTGAATCTCATTATAGTTTCTGTTAGCCGTGTTGTGATTGTGATTTGTGAAGTTGTTTATTCGTGAAGTATTTTTTAAGCCGTGTTGTGATTGTGATTTGTGAAGTTGTTTATTCGTGAAGTATTTTTTAAAAATGAACGAAATGAATGAGGCCATTGCCATAGGGGAAAAAATTGAAAAGGGTGTATTTACAACGGAAAATGTGTCATCAAAAAGTAATATTTGGTCATGTCTACAAAAAATCCGCAATGCTCGTAATGAAACGGTTCCGTTTTTGTATTGTAAGAAATGCACAAAAGTTTTGAAGTATCCGGCTAATTCAACAACATCAAATTTTTTGAAACATAAATGCGTGAAATTAATGCAACGGGAAAATACGGATTCTGCTAGTAAAAAGTTCAAAGCAATCGACGAAAGTGTAAAAAATGAATGCGCTAAAAAAATGGTCAATTTTTGCGCTGCAGATTTAAGGTCCTTCAATGTTGTCAATGGAAAAGGGTTCAAAGCTTTAGCGCAATTCTTATTAGAAACGGGAGAAAAAATTGGGTCAAATATTAATTTAGAAGAATTTTTGCCTCATGCGACTACCATTTCGCGAAAAACTTTTATTACCGCAGAAGAAGAACGGATGAAATTACTGCAAATAGTAACACCGCTGATACGTGACGGTAAGTAAAAATTTTGAACATTTTAAAATTCTTTTTCATAAAGTAATTTGAATGAATTGCCTTCAATTAAATGAAATTTTAATAAAATAAGGTATATGTGCCGCTACTACTGATATATGGACGGAAGCATACCGCCAGACATCCTATCTGACATTAACCATTCATTACATTAATGACAATTGGGAAACGAAGAGGTAACAACTACATGTATTTAATAATTAAAATAAAAGATAAGCGCTAATATTTAATTTACTTTTGACAAAACGGAAACTGGAAAACATGCCTATTGTTTTTTACAACTTGAAGAAACGTATTTCCAGATAAATTAATAAAAAAATATTTATTTGAAAAAATGTAAAGTGTTTCAAAACAAAAAAATAACAAAAAATTAAATTTGTTTACATTAAGGGGCTTTTCAAACAAAAAAATAATAAAGAACCAAATCATTAATTTGTTTGAGTAAGAAATTTTGAAACCTTTTTCATAAATAAAACGTTATGTTGAAGGTATAAAATTTGCAAAATTTCAAAAGACAATTTTTAGACAAAAAATGTAAAAAATGAAGTAATTTTCGTAAAATGTTTGAATTTTAACGAAGAAAGACGCTGAATAGCCTAACAAAATTTTTATTCCTAAAACATTCAAAAATTCAACAATTACATTTCCTTAATTTTACGAAACATACTGAATATAAATGTTCTTTTCAGTCATGTATTATTCACAAAGGCATTTGACGTCGACGAAAGAAAAACGGGGGATAATATCGCAAAAATGTTATCAGCAAAATTTGAGGAATACGGAATTGGAAAGGATAATTTAAAAAAAATGACTTTTGTCACCGACCGCGGCTCTAATATTCTATCCGCTCTTCAAAAATTAAATTGCGAAAGATTGAACTGCAACGCTCATTTAATAAATAACGTGTTGAAAAATGTATTTGAAGATGATTTTTTGAAGGAACATGCGTCTTCGGTGTATTCTTTAATTAATGTATGTAAGGAATTAGTACGTTATATGAAAAAGTCCGGCGATGTTAAAAAATTAAATACAACGTTAAATCAAGAATGTGACACGCGCTGGTGTTCAACCATAAATATGCTGATATCAATTAATGAAAACTTGCACAAAATACGAACATTATACAAAAACACCAGATATGAATGTTCCGTTGATAGTATTGATACAGAACTACTTGATAATGTCATCGAATTTTTAAAAGGTTTCAAAACAGCTACGTTGAAATTTGAAACTGAAAAATCTCCGATGTTTGGCTACGTCGCTTTCGTCATAAAAAAATTGAAAGACCACATTATGAGGTTCACTGAAAACGAAATTTTCGAAGAATTACATGAAATCGCTAGAAAAGCACACAACTCCGTATGCGATTTGTTCGAAACAAATATCTTGCACAGCGTAGCATCATTTTTGGATCCAAAGTTTAATCACTTAACGTGGTTACAAAAAGAGCAAAAAAAAAACGTATTACGATTTGTGAACGATTTCGTGGATGAAAATAATGATAGCACCGAAGATATAACGGAAGAATCAAACGACTCCAGTTCTACCCGCACTGTCGATGATGAAGCTGGTGAATACGCGGAATTTAGAAATGAAAAAAAATATAGCACTGATGAAGTGAAACGTTACCGAAAATTAAATGAAATGGATGACGTTGCAGTTTTACATTTCTGGAAAGAAAACGAGAAAAAATTTCCAAAATTATCAAAATTGGCCAAAAAACTGTTCGCCATTCCAGCCTCCAGCGCCGCCAGCGAGCGTATTTTCAGTACAGCTGGTCGGTTGGTGGAACAAAGACGCACGAGGCTTTTACCGGAAAACGTTGACGCCGTGCTTTTTTTACATAATTTATAAAACAAAATTCAACTTTTTCATGTTTAAATTTCTTTGTACCATATCATTTTTCATTTATTTTTCTTATTGTTTTTGATGGTTTCATTCAAATTTTGCTTTCAGAATTTGTCATTTCCTTCCTTTAATTCAATTTTTAGAAGCGATGCTTTTCTTTCTTTGATTTAACTTTTATAAGCTGTGATTTTTTTCTTTTAGAATATTTTTTATAGGCTGTGATTTTTATCTCCTTAAATGTAATTTACATACGCTTTTTTTCCTTTAGTTTGATTTTTTATAAGCTGTGATTTTTTTCTTTTAGAATATTTTTTATAGGCTGTGATTTTTATCTCCTTAAATGTAATTTACATACGCTTTTTTTCCTTTAGTTTGATTTTTTATAAGCTGTGTTTTTTTTATTTCAGTTTAATTTTTATAGGCTGTGATTTATAAGCTTTTTTTTCTTCAGTTTAATTCTTTATAAGATGTGATTTTTTCATTTTAGTTTAATTTTTATAAGCTGTGATTTTTTCATTTCAGTTTAATTTTTATAGGCTGTGATTTTTTTCTCATTAAATTTAATTTTCATAAGCTTTTTTTTCTTCAGTTTAATTTTTTATAAGCTGTGATTTTTTCATTTCAGTTTAATTTTTATAGGCTGTGATTTTTTTCTCATTAAATTTAATTTTCATAAGCTTTTTTTTCTTCAGTTTAATTTTTTATAAGCTGTGATTTTTTCATTTCAGTTTAATTTTTATAGGCTATGATTTTTTTCTCATTAAATTTAATTTTCATAAGCTTTTTTTTCTTCAGTTTAATTTTTTATAAGCTATGACTTTTCTTCACAATACACTCCTTTTCAGTAATTGTTCATTTTTTACAATAATTATGCTAAAGAATGCCCATTTCATTGTAGGTGAAAACCAAAACATTTTAAAACGAGTAGTAATCGAATACAATCGGTAACCGTATACAATAGTCGAGTACGAATACGTATTCGTACTCGTTTCCTTATCAGTACTCGACGTACTCGTACTCGAGTTATTTGAATCATCTCGAATACTTTATTCGAAGTTCGAATAAAGTATTCGAATTTCTTTGAATATATTCGAGTACTCGAATTCGTGTATTCGTGCAGTTCTCTGGTCTGGTACCTGTTGTATGCATCATACCAGATTATATAGTAAGATTCTTCTGCGCAAAATACATGTCCAATCCAGAGAGAAAAAATATTCAGCGTGTTGCACATGCAACACGTGCTATACAGAAGTTGCCGGCCCTGACCTTTTTCATGCAACTACCTTTCCCCTTGCAACAAACGCAAAAAGCTGCGTAAAACACGTTTCTTCAAGGTACCAGCCCCCTTCTACGACTTATTTGGAAATTTCAAAAAAAAATTCAAAAAAGCAACAAAAAGCTCGTGGTTTACTCTAAATCATGAGCCCGCGGCCAACGCTGTAAGTGTCCGCAATCCCGCGTCATCAACGAATACGCTACGTAGTCACGTTACTCTGCGCATAACCCACGCGCATTTCTGAGGTAGTGACGTCACAACTACAGCATGCGCGTCGGGGTTACGTTTTTACTGCATACAACACTTAAAAATTGATTTCTCGGGGCGTAATTAACGGATTTTGAAAATTCAAACGGTGTCGTAGTACTTACAATCCCCTCTTTCGTTTTAACTAGTCTTTAACTGATCTGGCGATTTGGTGCGATACCTCATTCAGTCGATTCACCTAGGCAAGGTTACCACCGCCTTGCAAACGTGGGCAATCGCATACACACTATCTCCTTCGAGCTACGCTTGCATAACCATCTCGCGAAAAACGTACCGGATACCGTACTCATACGAATCTCCACCAAGACGTCGCCTCCGTGGATTTTCTCACTCGAAACGGCCCCCTGCTACGGCCATCGCGTACGTGTCACAGTTAGCTCGACTAATCCATCCGAAAATACCACCGGTTCGATTCTTTTCACTACACTCATCTTAGCGTGCGAATGGCGGAGAGAGGTCACCGGTGCGCGAAATAGGTCGAGTCGTATCTACCAAATAGGAAATCAACGCTCGATCGCGTACGGCGCTGATAAAGCGCGTATGTTATCACGTCGCCGCCTTGTTTACACGCCTTTATCGGCACAATCGAGTAAATAACATTGGCAAATGAGAGGCGAAAAACACCCAAGAATCGCTTTACCGCGTTCTTTCACACTTCCATCGCTTTACGTATTGTATTTCAAGATGGAATTTTCTACTCAGGTCGGCACACCCGAGTCGACCGTCGAAAATATTACGTAATTGCTTAGATTCGACTTCATCCTCAATTACGATAACACAACCTCGGACATCGAATCTTTCCGTCAATTCGTCCGGTAAAAATAATCTATCCGCAAAAAAACAACCAACCAATCCACAGATAACGCGCTCGGTATTTTCCACATCAATCGTCTTGTTTACTTCGCGTCTTTACGCGTTTCCTCCGTGACGTCTCCGCGCCCAGTTCATCTCCCTGGTCCCGCTACGGGTTTCTGGCACAATCGCCAAAAATAAATACGCGACGGTATCGCGGCACGGAAAAAATTCCCGTTTTCGCGGCTAAATACATTCGTACGAAATTTCGCGCATCTAGCACGTAAACATTATTAAATCGTCGAGCAAGAAATGTCAAGGACGTTGTCACGACGTTTCGACAGTAAAAACAAACCAATCTGTTAAACTCGTCTTCGTTATCTACGTCATTATCGGACGTCGTCCAGCCGTCGGTGGCTACTCCGTATTGATTATTTTTTCCGTTTTTTCTCCCCTCGCCCCTTCCTCTGTTTCATTTCCTTTTCCTTTTTCAACTCCGTCGGCGACGCGAGATCGTAGCTTCGTACGTGGTACGTAGACGTACGATAACTCCGTCTAAATCCAGATAGTCTAGTTTTACCGGTCATCGCGTAAACATTTCAGCCGGCGGTCGTTCGTATGCAGATTTCAAATGCCAGTATGGCGACGCCGCAAACCAAGCAACGCGTCCAGCCAGCGCGATTTCATCAAAACGAATTCATCGCGAAATTCGCGAGATCGACCGTTTCATTCGAAAATTCCGAACTTCCCCACGATTTCGTCACCGCATACGAATCTGCGTTCCGCTTGCGCCCCTTTCCTCTACATCTGCTGCACGGTGAATGAACAAAAAACAAAGTTTCAAAACATCGTTCAACTCGATACGAACGAATAACTCGACATTTGTACTTCTCATGTTGAAAATTCCGAAAAAACGATCAATGACTCGTACGAGTTCTCATATCACAATGTGGTCCAGTCGATTCGGTAGGTCGGGAACAAGAGTAAACCGAGTTTTCAGCTGCCCTATCTCAAATGTACGCATTCTGGAGCATTTCGAAGTTCCTGGAGAAAAATTAAAGTCACGCTGGAGGCTCCAGAGCGGCTCGCCGATGCGATTTTCGGATTCAGCGGGTCCAAATTACAGGAAAATTGGCTTTTGAGCGATTAAAAATTATTTTCAAGATTTTTCTTTTCTCAATTCTCCATTTTTAAAAGGAATTTTGTAATTTTCAAATTTCAAAAATTCACCAAAAATCGAAAAGTTGACTGGTATAGCTGAAATTTCGGTTTTGGGGATTTTTCGACATGCACTTTTCAAAAAAATTAACTCCCTTTTAGATCCAAGCCAAACACCTCGAGAGGTTCCCTTGTCAGCTCAACTTGGAATATCAGATTTCAACATGATTTAGGGAATTCACGCAAAATGCCAAAAATCCACTGGCCGACACTTTTCGAGACTCGGTAAAACACTCCCAAAACAATAAGTACAAGAGAACAACCTCTCCCCCGCCAAGTCCAACATTGGCGAATTAAGGTGATTTTTCGATACCTTTTTTAGTCAAGGCGGTTAACCCCGAAAAACGACAAACCGTTTAATTTTTTTAACAAGACATCTCGCATGGTTTTTATTTCAACTTGATCCAAAAGAAAATTTCTGACAACGGTGGGCAAGAAAACCTTCCATAGGGGGAAGAGGATACTTGAGAAAAACGGCTGCACCCCCATTTTGGGTCTTTGGGTTATGAAAGTGATTTTGATGTCGTTTCCATATAATTCGACCCTTCTGAACAAAAATTCGTCATCGGCTTTCCCATTGGAAGGGTAGCACTTGCACCATCGTTACATTTGTGCATGAAAACACGTGTAATTTTAGGAAAAACACGAAGAAAACAGGATTTATTCCACCTTAAGTCAACTCTCAAAGGGCAATCCACATTTCAGACATGTTTCCCAACCAATTCGACCATTCTGAAGAGGAAGTAGCCATTGGTTTTTCCACTGGAAGCATAGTACTTGCGCAGTCGTTACATGTGTAGGTCAAAAAACGTGCGATTTCGACGAAAATACAAGGAAGTCTTCATTTATCACATCTCAAGTCGTCCCCCGAAGGATGCATCACACCGGAGATATGTTTTCTCATCAATTCAACCCCCCTGACCACGAATCCGTCATTGGTTTTTCGATCGGAGGGTAGCAGTTGCGCAATCGTTACATTAATACGTCAAGATGCGAGTAATTTATGCGAAAAAATACTTGGAAAATCGTGATTTGACGTTACTTAGACCACTTATACAAGAATCGACCCTCCTGGCGAATTCGTCATCGGTTTTCCCATCGCAAGGGTAGCATTTGCGCGATAAAAAACTCGTTAGAAATTCAACGAATCTGGAATTGACAAAAGCATTAACAACGTGCCCGAATTATCGTAACCATTGGTCAATGGCACTCCGCTCGCACAGGCTGTTTCACCTATTCGCACAAGGCACGACAAGGCAACCGTAATGAACCTATTTTAATTACGCATGTAATTAGAACTCTCATCGTCGAAGCAGCCGCCGCCGTAATTAACAATTACATTACACGCCGGCCAATTTAGTAACGTTTGGAATTAGAAAATTAAAAAACGAAAAAGGAAAACCTCGATCGAGAAAACAATACTGGTTTGCTTAATGGTCGCGACACAATACGTCCAACCCGCACGCACCTCAACTACATACATGACCTAAGCACGTATTCGTGCGATATTTCAATTCGTACGAAAATATGCATATTTTGCGCTTCGAAAGAATGTCAGTGTACGGAGACCGTACTACGTACGTGACACCGAACACGATACGTAATTCCAACGATCCGGCGACGTCGCAACGCCACCGTAAAACCGACGCTCGACGTCGTCCCGTAGCGTCGCTTTTCTTCGCTTTCGCATATTTCACTTTTCACGTCACAAACGTAAACAAACTCGTGCCTACTTCGTTAGTAACCGGAAGCGGAGAAAACAAACAAGCTTCCTAAACCATTTACACGAGTTACGAGAATCCACCGATATACGGCGTCCTATTTGTATTTCTTTTTCGTAATCACTTTTTTATAGTACTTTTTTAGCTGAACATAAAAGGTTATGTGCAAAATTTGTCTAACTTTGATATTTGAGGTGTTAAGTGTGTTTCGATTAGCGGGTTTTTCAAAGAAACCGCAAAAATGGCGTTTAACACGCTACAGCAACCGGTTGTGCCATTGCCTCGTGAAAAATATCACATTTCTAGGATCACTGAACACTCCTCTTTCGAGCACCGCGATCACTTTTTTGCCATCTGCTCGGTCAAAAATAACCGTTAATGAGGTCCCACCCCCCATCGCGTGATTTGAAAATTTCAAAATCAACATTTTCGTGAAGGCTCCTACACCACCAACGGTTTACCTGGTCGTTTTTTTGCCACCAAAAAATCACACTACATGAATACTTTTCCACTTCGGCGTATAGAGATAGACATTGTTTTCCGAAACAATTCCGGCGTAGCCGTCCATCAATCGGAGTTCACGCAAAAGAGGTTCAAAACTGCCAACTCTCAAAACGATGAAACAATTTACGTACATGATTCGAGAAAAATCCATCAGATGAAATAATTCTGTCCGTTAGAAATCCGAAAAAATAAATCGAGGGTGAAAATTCTACGTAATAGATACAATTAATAACACACTACTTTCGTCATTTGTGCACACAATAGACGTAATTTCGTTGGCCCGCATATTTCGACGGAATTATGATGGTTGGTAGTTGATACGATACATGGTACAGATATAGAAATGATTTAATCATCGTAAAATTAATATTTATCGTCACGCCGCACTGAACGTAATGCTCCACTGATAACGCGATCGCAGTATCGATAAAATGCACCAACGATAACCGACTCGACGAATAATTTCCGCGCCAAAAATACGCCCAAAGAACGAAATCTCGCGCTAGCAATAATTAATCGTTAACATAGAGTATAAACAGATCATCTCACATACCCAACGAATTATATTGCGGTTCACCGGGATAAATTCTGTATCCGATATTGTAAGATTCTGGACTTTGACGTCTCGAGTATCTGTACGCTGGGATCACTCTGGTAATCGATAACAACGATCTTAACAAGATTCCGAATCTATTATATACAACGTAAGCGGTCGAATTATCGAAATAATCCGGCGCCAAGGATATGTTCCACGTTTCCAGAGTCATCACGTCGTCGTCCACGGTTTTCAGATAGACTTCCACGCACATAGACCATCTGTCGCTCTGAAACGTTCCCATCAACTTCTTCACGTCGCGTTCTACTTCGACTATTTCACGTACGGCTACGTTAAACTGCAAATCGAGTAATACACAAAGATGACACACGTGTCGACAACGAATTCAAATACGTACATAAAATAACATCGGGTGTACTTACGGTGCCGTAACCGGATGCTTTAGGATTACAGTCTGTGGTGGTCTTAATACCATCTCGCGAACCAACTATCACATATGCCGATTTTAAAAGTAATGTTTTCAACAACCTGATCAACTCCGATCTATCGTGTACGGTCAACACGTCCGAAGTCATGATCACAAAACTCTATCTTGCAACAAAGATAAACACTAAAAGTCGCGCAAACAGCATTCGAAGCACATATCAGCCTGCAACAAAACGACGAATTTTGAGTATTAATCACGCGTCAAAGTTTACTAATTCGAATAAGTTAATCGTCTTATCTCGCGAGATAAAGGTCAGTTCGAAGTATCCGTTGAATTATTAAAATTGACATATTTCGCTCTCACGTTACATTTCGCTACACTACTTGCCTGCAATTCGACCCGCGTTTCGTAAAAATAACCACACAACCACACGCACACACATGCTAGGTAACAAGAAGAAAAAACTACCAGACAATTGACGTCATTGATATGGCATATGGACAACTTTTTATCACATTTTCACACCACCGTTGATTAGAAGGTTGCTAATTACGACAATATGCATTTCGACTACACAACAACGTACACTTTGTACGATTGATTTGAACTCACGATTCCAGCACATACAAGCACTCGATCGTTTCACACAATAAAAACACACGAATATCAAAGTGGAATAACGACGGTACGCTCTGAAAACTAAAGCGTTTCCGCAACTACGTGACTTCAAGCCATACCTCCATCATGCACACGTTCATCTTACATTACTACGACAGGACACCACGGATTTAATTTCTATTGTAACATCGCGCAATATTCTTATCAAAATGCATAAACGGAAACACCATTACCTTCATATTGCGATATACGCCCGAAACCATATTCGAAATGACTCGCAAAGAGTTTGTAATCACTTTCACATTCAAATATTCGTCCATCAAATCGATCGCAACGATTTTTCCGTAAACGAATGAACAAACGAGAGCACTGAGAATCTACACATCAACGATACGCGAAATTCAAGGTTTCATGTAACAAAATCTCAACGACATTCTTCGCCCCGTCATCTATGACTACATTCTCAGAATAACGGTATGAGAAATTCCTGAAGTAAGCTCGACGCGTACGACACACACACTGCTGGGAATTTAACAACAATTATTACGTACTAACCAATCCAACGACAACGCGTAAATTCTCCAACTCGAAGTACGTTCAAAGTACAGCCGTGCTTTCAAGCATACATCGCAGCTTCGAACTTCCACGTGATTACGTGTACTTGCAAAGTGTTTCACCGTGTTACAATCAGTTTAACAGTGTGGCTATGGCCTGAAAAAAACGCGCGATTATTCACACAAGTAACGTACTCATCAACTTCTTACTGAGTACTACGCACCGAATTCTTTTTAATACCTGAAAACGGACGTATTAGTTGTAGTTGAACATGAAAATACTCACAAAAAATACCTTACAAACTTGATAAATTGAAAATTTCCATGAAACTTTAAACTTCGTTAAACTTTCAAAAGCAACGCATGAACATGAGACTTTATAGGCTTGAGAAGCGTTACTTTTTAAGCAGCTTTATTGAATTAGATAGGTATGAACAAGTGAATAGGTGAAACTACCTATTTCACTGAGTTCTCTTTTTCGCACATAGGTGTCGTGGCAAGAAAACAGTGTTATAACTGGAATATCGCAAAAATTCACTTTTTTTCTTTCAATTTTATAAATTATCAATTTTTAACAAAATTTGCGAATTAAACGAAAACGTTAGAAAACATTATGAAAAAAAGACCTCTTTTTTTTTATTATTTAAAAACGAATTCACTAATCGCACTGAAACTACGAAATAATTCAATTTAAAATATGAAAAAAACTTCGTTTTTGAATTGCAAGTAAAAGCAGAATTGGTGATAATGTTATCATTAGGTAGATTTGTTTTGGGAAATTTTTAAATTCAAAATGTTTGTTTCATTCAATTCATTACAGAACCTGCAGTGAAAAATTGTAAGTTAATGTAAAAAGCTGAATTCCTACTCACAGTGTACGCACAACGTTGTATTCGTGTTTATCGCAAATTTCAGAGCTCCGCAATTTGAGATCCGATAATGCCGAAAAAATTTGCAGGAGAAAATTCAAAGGCAGTGGTAGCCAGAGCTCGTAAAGAGGCAGTACGTAAGGACCAGCAGCTTAAAAAGCAGCAAGCTGCAGAAGATGAATACTGGCGAGATGACGACAAACAGATTCTGAAAAAACAACAACGTAAAGTATGTTAAAAAAGAACGCAGTAGAACTTCCGAGTAGTTATTACTTATATCTTGCATGTTTTCGTTTAAGGATGATAAAGAAAAAAAGAAACAGGAACAACTGGAGAAAAAACAAGCTGCTAAAATTCTACTAGAAGCAGAAATGAACTCTATCAAATCAGCTAAACCAGAACCTAAACTTACAAGATCGCAAATAGCAGTAAGTTAGCATAATTAGAAATCATTCAACCCGTTCGCGAGATTAACTTCATTTTCATCTTAATTAGACAAAAATAGTCGCAGAAAAAAAAGAGGCACGCGTGGATCCCAAAATAACAACGGAAGAACCTATATTAGAAAATTTAAACAGATTAGAAATCGATGGCGAAGAAGCACGCACCGTCGACGAAGCGTTACGTGTTTTGGGGTAATTGTTTAATCGAGTATTTCTACATACGCTTTCTATATTACCTTTACATAACTGTTATCCTCGTTTATTCATCGTTTCAGCGTCAAGGATCAAGAAATCGATAAACATCCGGAAAAAAGAATGAAAGCTGCGTTTGCTGCATTCGAGGCCGAAAATTTGGAAAGACTTAAGAAAGAATACCCAACTTTACGATTATCTCAAATAAAACAACTATTACGAAAAGAATGGTTAAAATCGCCAGCGAATCCCTTAAACAATTTGTAAAATTTTATCGATATTGTTCGGTCCCTAAGACGTATGAATCGCTCATCTTTCATCAATAATTTTCCAATATCGTGTTGCGTATCGTATTTGTTTGTAATGTACAGTTGTGCACGACACACGTACACCTCGTCATCGGCAGATTATCGTTTTGGATACAATTTCTGGAGGATGATTGTTTACTTTTTCGTTCGTGGTAAATAACCATAATCAAACGAAATCACGAACGAAAGGAGAACTCACTTATGTATGTAATTTGTCGTAAAATTCATTTATTTTTTCAATAATTAAAATGTCGTTTCGTATCTTTTACTTTTTCAATCTTGTAGGTTTGAGACAAACGTTTTCAATAAGATTTGCAACGTTATTACTACGCTAATCCAACGGACGATGTCGATCTTAGGAAGAAGGGTAAACAAAAAGCGAATCGAATGTATTCAATTATTCATCTTTTACTCCGCAATATCGAGAACTCCGTCAGTGAACCCATTCCAATTATAATTTTCAATTAGAAATAAATCGAAAAATGCATGTAGAACGATGTAATACGCTGAATAATCATTTCCGTCGACGAGGAAAGAATCCTTAGTATCATTTTGTTGTAAATTGTTGGGAAAAACCTTTACGCATGTCCTATTTCAATCAATGTATAAAGAATTAAGATAGTTGAAAGTATTTCAGCTGATAAAAATCGCTATTACTAACTATTTGGCACCGTTGGCGCTACAAACTGCTGGTAGCCATTGGCACGATTCCAACGTTTGGTTTAAGCAACCCTAAAAACTTATACAACTCGGATTTTCCACAAAAGCCAAATAGAGTTATGTTCATGAACACCTTCGTGCCTGTTTTAATAACGTGATTGTTCGTCGCACCCTCGTGTCTTGTTTATATTGATATCCGATATAGGTAGTAGGTACTATATGATACTATTCTATTATCAAATAATAGTATCGCTATATTATTACGCCTTACTTACCTTTTTTTTCTCCTAAACCTCTTTTTCTCTCGTTGTCTTGTTTACTGAACACGCGTCGTATTCAGTACTGTAGTACCAGACTACCAAATCGATTACAGCTTCGATCTGTTCTTCGATTTCATACTTTTGGTATCTGTAACATAAAACATAACAATGATAAGTAGGTGAGAAATAAATTGTATTTGAGACATTCGAGCATATACCCGTGATTAATTCTAACGGTATATCATGTTGGTTTACAGTTTCCCCACGAACACCTATTTTCCAAAGTCAGTAAAGTCGCGTATCTCGCAATAAACTTCGTAATACCTACATCTACCTAAATATGATACATTTGAGCGTTAAAATAGCGCATTTGAATTTTTACTTTTCTGCGACTTTTCAGTTTTCTCTTTAAAATACTACAAACGCGTTCAAGATTTAAGGTAAAACTTAGGTAATAAGTAGAAAATGCGTTTAATTAAATTCAAGAGGGAATATAATGCCACTTCAACGTAGCATTATGAAAGTGATTCAGGCTTCGCTTTGTTTTCAACGCATAGCACGTCTCCTACCATTTGAAACCTGGCTATACGTAGTTGCGAAAGTGCCTAATAACTCCACATATATAACATAGGCGATATACGACTACATTGAAAACGAATAAAATACCTCGACGGGTATACTTCTATATAAAAATCCTATCCCAGCGTTAAGTGGGAGCTCATCCACCTACACTTTGTTATATCATTGGCAAGTCGTCTTCAGCGTGTCGTCGTTGCTAATTCTCAAAGCATCAGCAAAATAGATCGTACTCGTGTTTTAAAACGTTATATATTATTTTCAATTTAAAGGGGAGCCTCAAACGAAGACGAACACGTTTTTGGTACCATACATTTCTAACATCGTCAGCAAATTCTCTCCTATACTTTCGCACGTAGGGTAACGCGGCGACGTTTTCAATAATCATCTTAATGATATACTTGTGTATACGTTACGCATCGTACATCATGTTTTATTCGCGCTGTCTTCTCATTCACTTTGAAACTTTGCTAGATATGTGAAACTTTTAAAAACGATTTTTCACAATATGCCACCTATAGCTATTCTACATACATATCAATTGACACCGTTGCGAATTATCAAACTAACCGAAACCTCTGGCAATTGGCATCGATTGTTCCTTTCGCATACGGTGCACTTTTCTACAGACCATGAAGATAGGTAAGATCTCATCACGCCAGAATGAGCGAAACAAATTTCGTCAAATTTTAAATATATAATAAATTACCGGTAATTATCGTTAATACGGAAAGTTGATAAATTAATGATAAATCATTACTGGTTACTAACTGTAAATCAACAGTATAGTGGTAAAATACACAAAATGACGGTAAATTATTGCAAATTATGATTAAATCATTGTAAGATACCGGTAAATTACCATAATTTACCAGTAAACTATTATAAATTACCACAAATTACAGGTAAATTACCACAACTTACCAGTAAATTATAAATCACCACAAATTACAAGTAAATTACCATAATTCACCAGTAAATTATTATAAATTACCAGTGAATTACTATAAATTACCAGTAAATCATCATAAATTACCGTAATTTACCAGTAAATTATAAATCACCAGTAAACTGTCAGTAAATTACCATAATTCACCAGTAAATTATTATAAATTACCAGTGAATTACTATAAATTACCAGTAAATCATCATAAATTACCGTAATTTACCAGTAAATTATAAATTACCAGTAAACTGTCAGTAAATTACCATAAATTACGGGTAAATTACCATAATTTATCAGTAATTTATAATAAATTACGGGTAAATTACCATAATTTACCAGTAAATTATAAATCACTAGTAAACAGTCACTAAATTACCATAAATTACAAGTAAATTACCACAACTTACCAGTAAATTATAAATTACCACAACTTACCAGTAAATTATAAATCACCACAAATTACAAGTAAATTACCATAATTCACCAGTAAATTATTATAAATTGGCGGTAAATTACCATAAATTACCGCTGAGTTACCATAAATTACCAGTGAATTACCATAAATTACCAGTAAATCATCATAAATTACCGTAATTTATCAGTAAATTATAAATCACCAGTAAACTATTAGTAAATTACCATAATTTGTCAGTAATTTATAAAAAATTACGGGTAAATTACCATAATTTACCAGTAAATTATAAATCACCAGTAAACTGTCAGTAAATTACCACAAACTACTGGTAAATTACAGTAATTTATAATAAACTACGGGTAAATTACCATAATTTACCAGCAAATTATTATAAATTAGCCGTATATTACCATAAATTACCGGTGAGTTACCATAAATAACCAGTGAATTACCATAAATTACCAGTGAATTACCATAAATTACCAGTAAATCATCATAAATTAGCGTAATTCATCAGTAAATTATAAATCACCAGTAAACTGTCAGTAAATTACCATAAATTACGGGTAAATTACCATAATTTATCAGTAAATCATTATAAATTACCACTAAGTTATAATAAATTACCAGTTAGTCATCATAGAATACCGGTAAATTACCATAGATTACGGGTAAATTACCGTAAATTACTAATAAATCATAATTTACAGGTAAATTATCGTAACTTACTGGTAAATTACTGAAAATACTTCAAACTTACGGTAATTATTGCAGCTTATCAGGATTGTATCACAAAATGACATTTGCTGCAATTTTGCGGTCATTCGCAAATCATCCTTCATTAATTATAATTACTTTAAATTCCACAGATTAAGACTGTAACATTCATTAATTTGACAATAGAAAAGATCCATAAGGACATAGGTCACAATTCAACAACTCTTCACAATAGAAAAGATCCGGATGGACAATTTTTGGCATTTCTTTCGATGGGGACTCTTTGAATTCTAGAAATGCGGTTAGGTACGTTGGGGTGGTGAGTGAAGGGTGACTATATTCGAGTAACTCGCAACTAATAAAGTTGACATCGGAAAACCAAACGGTCATTTTGGCATTTCGTCGTATCGTATCTTTGCCTTGGTGGGCGCGTAAACACAGGTAAACACAACTATTTCAGCAACTTCGACGCGACTTCTAGTAACATCACTTTTCCTGAAAACTTCATCGAAATAATTTCGTCTCCTTCGTAACCATAAACGAAAGTATTTCATACAACCTCACTTCGTGCACCGTTTAAAATGCTTCAGCATGGTTTGTAGAAATATCCCAATAGTTCGCAAATTATCAACCGGAAATAAAATTCAACGAGATACAAACACGTTGAAAATAAAAAAATACGTAAATCTAATTTAAAAATATCACGACGACTTTCAATATGGAGCGAAGAAAGCATGTAAAGGTAAACATTTTATCATTTTTACTCTCACGCAAAATATCTGGAAGCGAGAAAAAAATCTTTTCACGTTCCATCCATCTGTTCTGAACGTTATCCAATTCCACCTTCTTTCTTCCTCATCATCGACAAATACGCCGCTTAAAAAAAAAGGCATTATAAGACACGTCTGAGACCTATCAATACTCCGTCTTATTTATCAAACTTGCTTTTTATACCGTTTTTTTGTTGTTCAAATCGTCGAAAAAAATAAATCGCGAATATTATTCCGACGTTAACTCGCTTAGGGAGATTAAAAAAATTTCATTTTGCGGAAACGTTTCGCGAATACCTCAAACGACTCGCGTAGTTTGCAAATTTTTTAATACAATACGCTTTTTGAAAAAGTGAGCGAATTTTTTCCCTAAGCCGATTTACAATTTTGAAGTTACGTTTTGAATGTTTTAGAGATGTTCGCTCTTCACCTTGATCCCGCCCTTTCGGTGCTTTCTCGATACTGAAAGTCTTAATCTTTTCTTTCCCTGGATTAACGTCGTACTTCTTTTTACTCTGCGTGGAGTTGTTGAAAAAACAAACCAGAAAAAAGCTTTGTATTTTCGTGACGAAACTTCTCTTCGTTGTCGATGCGATAACTTTCCCTAGTAGAATATTCAAACTCGAAAAAAATTCATTCGAGCACGAAATAAAACGCTGTTGCTGTGAACTCATCTTATCTGGATGGTTTCCCCGAAAAGCACCAGCCCCGTTGAGCGGTTTAGTTTTCATTTTTGTTATTCACGTCCGTTAAACGGAGTTGTTTACGCTTTATGACGAGGGCTTTCCAGTGTATCAAGGATTGGCCGGAGGGCGCTAAAGATTTCAGCCAATGAGAACACGTACGTTATCTCGCCAATCAAAACACACCTTTGATTCACAAATCAAGTTCATTGAAGGATAATATCAAATATTGTTATTCAATTAAACACCAAACTAAAGTAAAACTCGAGGTTGCTAGGGCTTGGAGCAAGACTCGATATAAAACGTTATATTTCAGCTCGCTATTCGACCAACCTTCTCGATCTCTCAAACACAGTAGCAATCTTATACGAAAAATCAGATAGTTTCTCGATGTTATCCAATTTTTCCTTCATTTAGGACATTTTTTTGAATTTCATTCAAACTTCACTTCGTATTGCGTAACGCTGCGAAAGGCATCGATTTTGTAAAAATATCTTAGTCATGAAGACAATTTGGAAAAAAAATTAAAACAAATGAACTCGCAAACGTCAATGTGTCGGTTTTTGTTCGTAATGCGAATTAATTTAATCTTCGATTTCGTCAAAATTGTTCGCTATTTTCACCAAGAAAGGAAAACAAAAACCAGTCGAATATAAGTTGGTTACACGATTCGAACATAAAACGACTTCAAAAAATTCACCAACGCGATAATATTCGTAAGTTTGACGAACTTCACTCGCGAGAGTACGAGACGCTTTTGAAATTTAAATAAGAAATACACCGTTAGTTGAAAAGTTTTAAATTTTAATTTTTTCCCTAACCGAAGTTGGACAGAAGACAAAAATTACCGAATCGGTACTTCTCGCTCGTCTACGCCGTGGCGAGGCGAGTCGGGGGGGGGGGATCAACTAAATAAATTATGATCGAAGTTTCAAAAAACCATTCGCTGATTAGGAATTTAAGCATCGCGTAAAATTTGTTAAATAATTATTCCGAACTTGTTTCGCGATAATTTACCTTTTTTCTTTAAAAACGTGATTTGTTTTCGTATTACGAGATGAAATTTCCAAATATCACTCGTTAAATAAATTCCAACGAGGATCCTCCGACGAAATCATTCACGCCGAAAGTTGCTCTCCACGTCTCCACACAAGCGAGCATAATTCACCGACACCAAATCCACTCGTAAAACTTAATCACCTACCTTAAGCGGGGGGGGGGGGCGAACGCGAAAAAAAACAGCCAAAAAGTAAACGTTAAAGCAAAAATTTCCCACACTCGTCTCCCTTCGAGCGCTAATTAGTTTCAACAATCTCATCACAGCACAAGTCGTCTACGTTTATCGGCGAAGCAGCGAAAGAGGAGCTCCGAGGCGAAGAAGAGCGAATGCTAAGAATATACAATTTCTGCAGCTTGTACACCGCGTAATTGAAGTTTAATGCGACTAAGTGATGTTGTTAATTTACGCGCCAACAACGAATATTTTACCTTTTCTGAGAAGTTTAAAAGAAATTTAAAATCTCGACGAGCATTCGAAAAAGTTATTTTAAACGGCAATGGCTGCGAATTACGTTCGTAATACGTATCGGTATCGCGCAAATTACACGCTCCAGATTCGCACCTCGACGCGTGTGAGAGATTGTTAAATTTCAACGTAAACGAGATTTCTCGCGTGTAAAATGGAAAAAGTTTTTCATTTGTTTCGTTCGTTTCGTCAAACGATAAGGTCGAACGACGGTGAAAAGGTGTTTTTCCAATTGAGATAAAATCAATTCGTACACCTACGGGCCGACGCGTTAATTTTTAAATACCGTCGTCGCGTCGCGAAATACCATAAAAATAGCGTAAACGTACATTCGATATTTACCGTATATTTAAATTTCAACATTTGTTCGAAGCTATAAATTACGTTTAATGTAAAACATCTCGTATTTGCGCAGATCGATCGCTACACGCAGTATTCTTGGTACAGCTGTGAGAAGCAGATAAGAAAAAGCGCGCGTGAAATAAGTGCTCGCCCGTGGAATTACATTGGAATTTTTTTCTACATTTTTGACTGAATTAGAAATTACCAAAAGAGAATGATTTTTTTTTTCTTTCTCACCTCGCCCGTTTTCGTCGAAATATTTTTCACCCGATGTACGTGAAAATTAACAAGCTTTCGAGTTTTCGGGGCCAATACGATCTGGAATTCATCGGCGTTCGCGTGTACGTCGAAACCAACCCAACTAAGCTTTGGCGAACAAGAAAAAGAGCGCAAAAAAAAGCGCAAACGGAAAGGTTTAAATTTTTCTTAATGAACAGTTAAACTTTTTGTTCCCTGGTGTTTCTTTATTTAGGAGAAAGAAGTGTTTCCGTGTTGTAATTTCGTTGAGAAATACGCTTAGAAAAATACCCGTTGAATTCTAATTGCGAAAACGCGTCTGCGGCGTGATCGAAATTCCCTTTTAGCAGCGTGTAAATTTACAAGAAAACTAGCGAAGCTAGTAGGAAGCAAAGCCCCAACCTCTCCCCCCGCATATTGTTTTGCAATGTTCGCTAACGCAAACTCCATTTTTTTTTTCTGTTTATAATAACTCCCAATTGTAATTGATGTCACAAAAATCTTCTCGGCCTTTTGGCTAAGATCTAAATCACAAGCAGATGACAGTCGGGGTAAATTACCGTTATTATGAAAAGGCGAATGACAGTAAAATTGTAGCAAATGTCAATTTGTGATACAATCCTGATAGGTTGCAGTAATTACCGTAAGTTTGTAGTATTCGCAGTAGTTTACCAGTAATTTTTGGTAATTTACCGATCGTTTTATGGTAATTTACCTGTAATTTATGGTAAATTACCGATCATTCATGGTAATTTACTGGTAATTTATGATAATTTACCGGTAATTAATACGTAATTTATAGTAATTTACCAGTAATTTATAATTTACCGGTAATCTATGGTAATTTCCCAGTAATTTACGGTAATTTAGCAGTAATTTATGATAAGTAACTAGTAACTTATGGTAATCCACTGATAGTTTGTGGTAATTTACCGGTAATTTGTGGTAATTACTGATGATTTGAGGTAATTGACCAGTAATTTGGGGTGACTTTCCGGTGATTCATGTTGATTTATAGTAATGGACCGGTAATCCCGTTGGTTTATGGTAATTTACCTGTAATTTATGGTAAATTACCGATCATTCATGGTAATTTACTGGTAATTTATGGTAATTTACCGGTAATTAATCCGTAATTTATAGTAATTTACCAGTAATTTATAATTTACCGGTAATCTATGGTGATTACCCAGTAATTTACGGTAATTTAGCAGTAATTTATGATAAGTAACCAGTAACTTATGGTAATTCACTGATAATTTGTGGTAATTTACCGGTAATTTGTGGTAATTACTGATGATTTGAGGTAATTGACCAGTAATTTTGGGTGACTTACCGGTGATTCATGTTGATTTATAGTAATGGACCGGTAATCCTGTTGATTTATGGTAATTTACCAGTAATTTATGGTAATTTACTGATAATTTGAGGTGATTGACCACGAATTTGTGGTAATTTACCGGTAATTCATGTTAATTTACGGTAATTAACCAGTAATTTCTGGTAATTTACCAGTGATTTATAATTTTTTGGTAATTTATGGTAATTTACAGATGATTTAAGGTAATTTACAAGTAACTTATGGTAATTCACCTGTCACTTATGGTAATTTATCGGTAAATTAATGGTAATTCACCAGGCTCATGTAAATGTCCTACTATGCGTCGCGTTACAACATCTCGAAAAAATAATCGCGACTTGGAGCACTTCGCAGCATCATCGTTTCATGCAAAATCAAACATCTCATGCTGCTGGATTGAAAAAAACAAATTCTCAAGTAGTATTCCGAATGAAGTTGATAGGCGGCTTTATGCAGGAGCAACGACGCCTCCTACACAGAGCCATCGGCAGGGAAAATGAACCCAGGACAAATGTTCCAGGTTCCTTCTTCAATTTGGGCATGCTCCTCATCAACTAAAAAAGCAATAGAGGAAAATTGCCTTCGTTTAAAATCTCTCAGGCTCCTGCAGAAAAGTCGCATTCAAGACAAAATGCCCCCTGTCCCTCAACAACTTCACTTCTTCGATACGCGTTCTGTCATCCAACAAACACAAGAAGTTTCGCACCCATTAGGCAGAATTCGAAAACGCGATTACACCCATATACACGACACTCGCGATCGGATTTCAAAAGTTTCAGAAGCCACTCTCTTTCACCAAAAATACTACTAATCAAAACGTCGATACTGCCAGCGAAGACCTCGCCAAACCTCCCAAAAAAACGCGTTAATATTCGTAAACTTAACGAACTAGTTCGTACGAGTATTAGGCGAGTACGCTTAATCACGGCGCAATCAGTTGCCTCGACTGTAACTCAATTTAATTCAGTTTTCATTCTAATTTGTAATATTTGTCGAGTTTGTCTAATTTGTACGTTAAAAAAGCACGATATTTCCATCTTTTGTACTTGCGGATTCCGTAAAAGGTAATTTTTATACGTTTCGTCGCGGCGGCGACGCGGCGTCGCGTTGAATTCACGCGCTACGTTAAAAGCTAAGTAAACTACGTTTAAAATTTGATTTGAAAATGAATTTTACAAAACGAACTTGTTAAATTAATCAAGAAAGCTGGCGCAAAGGAGCTCGTCGCTACCTCGGGCATGCATAGGTACGCTTCGTTCTTTTTCCTTATTTATTTCCTCTTTTTCATGCATTTTTTCCATCCCCGCCACTAAAATTGCTACCGACAAAAAAGAGAAAACTTATCAGCGAAATAGTAAATGGAAAAATGAAATTTCGCATTACCATTCGTGATTCACTCTTTCGGTTGTACTTGTTTTTCATTGTGTGTCGGGAGACGCGCGGCGTGACATTATGAACTATGTTTTTGTACCAAAGTTTCCGGCATCGCAGTCAAGAAACAGGTAATTTGTTGGTGGCATTTTCAACTTAAATGCGACCATTATTCCAGAATTACACCAACGTACCGCGCCATCCCTTCTCTTATGTACTAATCTCGAGTACGTTGAAGATAGCGTTTCTTGAGATGCGACTCGGCGACAAACGTCTAATGCGGTGTGCACGAAAAATAATGTACCAGAAACCCCGCGGCATTATAAAATTTCTACTCCGCCAAACTTTATCTCCATATGTTAGCGCACACGGCGACACGTGGAAAGCCGGCATCCTCGCTGATGTGAAAGAATTTCGCCTGAAATACCGACGCCGCGACGCGGGGTCGGGCACAAGGTGTAATTCGAAACTGGTGTCCGAGGGAGCTTCGCCACGAATCAGGAATCCTGGCCATGGCGCAGAGCTCAATAGCAGAGTAGATGACCGACGCCATCGATGCGCTATGCCCAGCGCATTGCGCATTTACCACTAAAAAGTGACCGGAGACGTTGATTTTGCATCTGTTATGCATTGAGAGCTCCATATGACATTCGCCAATCTTCGGCAGTGTAAACGCGGGCAGACCTTTGGTAATGACGAATACAACGCAGGAGGCCACGAGTATACCCCATGAAATCGTCCACGACTTCTCCTTCTGGACAGCGAGATCGAAAAATCGAGACGAAAAATATTTGTATCGATAATCGTACAATGGAGTAGATATAGAATCGTACAGCATCATATAAAGAGCGATGAAACGCAGATGTATTTTGGTGAACTATAAATCTGACGGTGGTTTTCCTAATACGAACAAAACTTTTACATTTTTCTACACTCGAAGGTACATAAAAATCCCATATAAACGATTGCTATACGGTTTCCAACTTTTTACGAAACGCCAGAGACGTACAATCGCTCACACACACACACACATCACACTATACATATCGAAACTAGACACGAAAGAATCGCCACCCTCGCCTCCCCTCTCTCCGCCGCTTCTACAACGAAATTTTTGCCAGAAATGATTACATTTATATAACTTATACATATACGTATATTTTTTTTTTGCTCTAAAAAATCGACGACGTATGTAATCCCATCTTTTTGATACTTTTAAGTCGACCTTTCGAATGTGCATTAAACTTTTCAAGGGGGCTAGCGTCTAATTGTCTCATTTACTACGCAGACTCGAGGCGCGAAAATTTCCAACTACTTTTCAAAACTATCACCATAACTTTCGCCGTGAGAATCACTTCCAGCTGGATATTCGCGTAGCCTCGTCGTCGCTTGACGTGCCACCCCGAACGCGCGCAACACGCCGATTTCGTTACGTAAATATTTTCGCGTATTTTACTTCGTTCTTTTGCCCGTTCTTTTTTCGTACGTTTTTCCACAGTGCCTTTGTGATTTCGCGACGCCTGCGATGCGACTATTTTCAAAATAAATATGATATTTCGATTTTAAGTGCGCGATTCCAAGTTCTCGAGTGCGTTCACGAAAATTTCGCCGCATTGCATTTCCTCCCGTCATCGAGAACCCGCCAGCCATCGCTAACGCGATGTTTTTCACCGATCCGTACATAATCTGAGGTATGTTTCCAACATACGTTACAATTACTACGATTCGGAGAAATTATTCAGAAATTGAGAATTTGCAAAATTCCAAGGTGACCATTTTTGGAAATCATCGCGAACAACTTCGAGGCGTACTTTTTTCGTTATTTCGAAACGCAGCGGTTCAAAACCAGCGCTATCAATTAAACCTACGAAAACGCTGATCACGCGAGGGACGAGGCCTTCGCTCGAAATAATGTAAAAAATAAAAAAAAAAATTAAAAATAAACGTCGAAACAAAAATTCGAAGAAAACAAGAAAGAATAAAGTTCACTAATTTGTACATTTTTTATCAACATTTCACAACGAAGTTTTCACCTGAAATACCAAAATATTTCAAAATCACAAAATTGTTTAAAATGTAAAAATTTCCTTAAAAATTATTCTTTTAGGGAATTCGAAAAACCGATTGTCGCGTAAACATCGAATCAACAATTTATTCAAATTTTTTTTCACTTGAAAAAATTTTTGTTGGAAACTCAGATTGTGTAAAAGTTTGTGCCAAACTACTGAAAAATTCAAATTTCAGTTTTCTTTCGCTGGAAATTTGTTTTTATATGCGGTGGGTTGGAACTATGGTGATAAAAATACATGCAAGCTGACAAAAAATTCCTAAATTGAGCTTTTTATAAAATTTAGGTTACCGAGGGAATCAGGCGAATGTGAGAGATTGTGTGAGAAAAGTAAACGGTTCAAGTGCGAAGCGTGCCAAATGCCACAGTGAGAATTTTATTACAATGCAACGTATATTTATCAATTCTATTCTTCTTCAAAAGGTAGCAATTTGTCCAGAGATGGTTTCCACGCGCGCTGTAAATTTTCCAAATAGAATTTTATAGGAAGAAAAACCGGGAAAAATTGATAGGTATAAATATATAGCATGATAAAATTTTCGTTGCGGCATTTGGCACCTACACTCAAATTATTCAAATTTCAATTCTACTCGTTTTCTTGTTTAGCTCCTATTTAAATAAGATGGTAAATCTGTAATACATAAAGTGATGGCCGTTTTATTTGTGACCTCATCATGCCAGAATGAGCGAAGCAAATTTCGTCAAATTTTCAACATAGTAAATTACCGGTAATTACCGTAAATACGGAAAGTTTGTAATTAGTTACCGAAAAACCGCAAATTTATGGTAAATCATCATTAGTTACCAACTGTAAATCAACAGTGAATTACCATAAATTGGGGGTAAAATACACAATATTACGGTAAATTACTGCAAATTATAGTTAAATTATTGTAAATTACCATAATTACAGGTAAATTACCAAAAACTACCAAGAATTACCGGTAAATTACCATAGATTACTGTTAAATTACCATAAATTACTGTTAAATTACCATAAATTACCGGTAAATTACCACCGATTACTGGTAAATTACCTTAAATTACCGATAAATTACCGATTAGTTACCACAGATTATCGGTAAATTACCACAGATTACTGGTAAATTACAATAGATTACTAGTAAATTACCATAAATTACCGGTAAATTACTGCAAATACTACAAACTTATGGCGGTTATTGTAACTTCTCAGGATTGTATCATAAAATGACCTTTTGCAACAATTTTGCTGTCATCCGCCTTTCCGTAATAAAGGTAATTTATGCCAACTGTCATAAGCTTGTGATTCGAGGAAGATTTTTGTAACATCAATTACGATTGAAAGTTATTATGAATAGAAAAAAAATGAAGTGTGCGGTAGTGAACATTGCGCAGCAATGTGAGGGGAAGGGGGTTAGGGTCTTCGCCCTCAACTGACTTCGCTAGTTGTTTTATAAGAAAAATCGACACAGTCGAAAATCACCATCGCCCAGAAAAATGCTTTACAAGCTCAAAATTCAAAAGAATACGATAGGAGTTCATCAAAGTACGTTGAAAGCTCAATTGTGTAAAAATTACCCATTCATATGGTAATCACGACGAACGAAATATGTAACCGCGGCAGTATTTTCGGTAATTTCTCAAGTTCAAAAACAGAACTTTGTACGTACATCTAAAGATATATTCAAGTCGAATAATTCATTTATTGTCCGATGAATTAGAAACAAAAAAAAAGAGCTACATCGTTAATTTCAATCTTAAATGTACGCGTATCGAATTTTTTTTTCAATTCGCCTTCTTAGCCGAAATTAATTTTTTCATTCTCGCTAGATAAAATTTTCACAAATCTAGGGGAAAAAAATCCTCCGAAATTCCACCTTAAACCGGTATCTCGAAGGCATTGCAAAAGTAGGTAGAGGTACGTATTGTTCTATGGGCGTGGAACATGTTCCATGATGTATGCAAAGTACTCTTACATAAGCCTCCGGCAATGCAAAGACATTACATTCCGACGATTAAATTTCAACTACTTCTTAAACCTTTGTAAAAACATCTCATTAAAACCTCCGAGGCACTTGAACTCGGGAAAATTGTTCACTTCGAAATTTATCCAAATAAACGGGAATTTTCCGACATAAACAAGAATAAAAAATATTTTCTATTAACTAAAATTTAATTAGGTTCTTCCGACAACGATTTTTAAAACAATTTTTTCCACCACCTGTCAAGTCTGCTGTGGGCGAAGAAAAAAAAATACTTCCCTTTGAAACTGTTAAGCGAGCAAAGAAAAAGTGTTTACTCTTTCAATTTAATCATCTACGACGGAAACAAGTTCATTTTACGAATCGCTAATGGAAACAAATTCACTGTCCTTTGATGTGACTAGTATTTTGCGAGTATTACGAAAAAGAAATAATATCATTTTACATTATTTATTCAGACTCTTCCTATTCTGCTGAACTATTAATTAATTCGAAAAACGAATTCGTCTCGGTAAATACGAGTCGTGCGGATTATCTTCGTAGTATTTTGAGATTCGATTTCACTCGAGAGCGTTAGATATTCCGACGGCACGTCTTGCTAGCGATAGCGATAGCGGTCGTAGTAGTACTCGATGAAATTTTTAACACTATTAACATTTGATAAAGTGTTCGTCTAGAATCGATTCGACTTCGAAACGCGTATCATTCGTCGGAAAATTTATTCGAGTACGATCGCCGAGACAAGTGCCAAAGCAGCGAGCTTCTCTTAACCATAAAATTTCGCCATTACCGACGACAGCGTTATTACAGCGTTGCTAGAACGACCCGAATGGAACCGAAAAAAGAAAAACTTGGACTAAATACAACTCAAATGTACCATTTAAACCGCGATATTGGCATTTCGCGAATCGTATTCGCCAATCGTTGCTTTTCACGCGACACCTCAGCTTGATACGTACACGTAGCACGCGTCCACGTCCATCTACATATTTCACATCGACGACGAGATACGTTTTCCTTTTCGCACACTGAGCATCCTCTTCAACACGATCCATAGAATTTTTTTACAAATTAGGTGACTTTTATCAGCGCAGAAATATCGCTAGAAGGGTTCAGGGATTATCGTTTAAGCTCCTCTTTTTAAATCAACGTAAAAAATCACTAATCCGAATAATATTCTGAAGTTTTAAAAAGTGAGATTTCAAAATAACTTCGATTCGATAGGAATACTCGAGTCACTTGAAATACGCTTTCATCTAGCGAATAAGTATGGCCTTGTCTGCGACCCAGACTTGCTCTTTTTTTTATGAATCTCCTCGTCTGGAACCGTCCAATATCAAAGATGTCTACTACGAAAAGCGAATTACATTTATTCACATTTTTTGCTCAACTGCTGAGAAACGAGATCAAATAGTCCGCTTATCACGTACCCATAAAAGCTTTTAACAAATGTCGATCTTGCGATATACATCCGTTATTTGTGCTCGCTTATTTTTTGGCAACGGAATTTCACCGCGTGGCCTTTTCTCATTTGTCGTGAAGGATCATTAAACTCGACGAAACACTTCGGGCTACGCGCTCGTCTCCCGTTTTCGCGTATTCGTTACAAAGTCGTACCCAAAAGGGCGCTACGACGAGGTAACGGACGACTAAAAATTTCTCAATTTGGTAATAGAAAAACATTTTTCAGCTTTTGCATTCTCACATTTCACAGAGAAACGACGTTTCAACCATCGGATTCTCCAGCTATATCGAAGTAAAGCCCCTTCAAACTCGAGCCAAATTTTCGTAACGCTGCGGTGAGGGAGAAGAGGGGAGCATGAATGCCTCCCGATATGAAAATTTTCATTTTTATACTAGAATTCAGAAAACTGGGTGCAGATTGGATCACGTTTATGTTTCATCTTAAGGTGTCAGGGAGGGGGGGGGCAAAAGGGGTCGAACGGAAAAATTGACTATGACACTGTCTAGTACTAACGAGTACCTATTGATAGACACCAAAATATTGATATTTCATCAGTATGAAAATTTTCCAGCCAATTTCAAAAATTCATAGCCGCAGGGGGGAAAGATGCAAGGGGGTGGGGGGTGGGAGAGAGAAAAAGAATGCTTCCTGGTCTCGAAAATTTTGTTTTTGGGTCAATATTCATCACACCGAAATTTATGCTGGTAACATCAAATAAAGTTTTCTTACAGGATTATTTGCACCAGATTACTCGTACTCTGTCAGGAGGGTTCGGGGGTGGAGGGTAAGTGGGATCGAATGAAAAAATTAATTCTAGCAGTAACATGCACGCTTTACTTGTTTTCCTTAAACGATATTTACATTTTGAGAGGGCATTTTTTTGGCTACACACTTTAGGGGTTAGCGTCCCCTGAGGAGGGATGATACGAAAAATGCAATCTCACGATGAAAAGTCTACTACTAACGAGTACCTAGCGATAGACACCAAAATACTGAAATCTCATTGGTATATGAATTTTCTAGCCAATTACAAAAATTCATAGTTCTACGGGGGGGAGCAAGAGTGCCTCACGGTCTCGAGAATTTTATTTTTGTATCAATATTCGTCCTTGAGGTAAACTCCCCTCTGCATGGGCGTGGCTTACCTATTATGAGTTAGTCCGACCTATCGCCTCGGGCATCCGCGTTACCTCTTTCAGAAATATACCGTTACACCAATTTACAACCTCATCATAAAAACGACTAACAACAAAAACACCGCGTTCGTAAAAATGTTCCCAAGATTCCTTCATTTTCAATTCCAAACCGAAACGAATTAATCAGCGTTTAATTGTATTCTACACGTAACTCCCGTAACGCTGCGATTCATCACTAGCGCTCCTTACTTATTCTTCGGGTAATAAATTAAAGCTAAAAGTATGCGAAGAAACAAATGTAAAGAGGAAAACGGTCATAAAATTTTCTTCTTTATTCTTATTACGTTGAACTGCTACACGAGTGCTTCATTTGCCGACATTATTCCATTTCTTATTTCAGACTTTATTCAACGAAACTCGACACAATCCAGTTTAAAAGTTCGCCGCCGCGTCGAGAGTTTTCGCGAATTAAAAAAAGAACTAATTCTTTTAGAAATCCAGCTATTTTTCTTGCTTCGTTTTTTTTTTCCTTTTCTAGTATTCGAAAAATAGAAAACTTCACCGTCATGTCGGCAAACTTTTAGTTGTTGATTCATCGGGTAATCGCGACAACGGAGGAAAGCTCCGTTTTGACGCTTTAATCTTTGCACTTCGTCTGGAGTGTATTTCAGGCCATGCCAAGTGTGAAGAGGACAATGCCTACTGGATACTTCAATATGAACATACTTACGCCGCACAAAAATACTCGTATTTTATATTTCGTCGAATATTAATATCATGTTTTTAAAAATGAATACTCATTTCGCGGTAAATTCTACCTTCCGAACCATTACGAAGGTTACAAATCGAAAACAAAACTAAAATAAAACCTAAAACAGTTCAAAGGCTACAAAACCACGAGAAATTTTTTGATTTAGAAACACCAAGTAAAATTGGGAATCGTGTCAAAGCTGCGATCGTTCATTACCTCATTTTGGTTTTTTCACGCAGCCCGAAAAAAAAATCCACAAAAAATAGTTTCCACGGTATTTCGAAATTTACGATTTACAAATTCGAGTCGACGCTTTCGGCGAATTTTCATTTTTCGCGAGCAAATTCCAACAATTCGCAACTCATTTGACATTCACATCAAACGAATCGCATACCCGTCACATCGAAGGATAAACGGCGGCCATCGATCATAAAATACGCGACCTATTCGACATTCGCGTCGAAAAATTTGCATAGCGTAAAATTCAAAAGGGGCGAAATACATAATCTTCCATTTAATTTCATGATATTGTTATGCAATCTCTACAACTTGGACGTGAAATGAATTGCATATCCGGTGTTTCGGCAAAAGGGGCGCGGAATAAACGACGAGAGAGGCGATTTACGCGTAAAGGCGGCCTTTTCGATACGGACTGCCGATAAAAGTACACGTACGCGATATTCGGACGATATTTTCGGCCATTTGCTTCCATCAAACAATCCCTCATACGAAACGCGTATTCCGAGGGTATTTTTCAATTTGGCTATCGAAAAGCGTCAAATGTAAAAATATCGCGTACCTTTTTGCCATTTTTTTTCACGCGATCTCCAAAGGCGTTATCGGCAGCTTTCTTCGGGGTGTTTATTCGACTAAATTGGATAAATAGCGCTATTACTTTTAGAGCGGTAATTCTGGCCGATGATTTTACTTCGAAATACAAACACCCGCCGTATACACGAATGCTACGTACGAAGCACGCGTACGCGCACCCATCTCTCGTCTTCCTTTCATGCTCGTACTCGCGTATCCTTTTACGCGCCGCCGTTGCCGGCAAAAACTATAAAAAATTTCTACCCTCATTCGATGGAAGATATTTAAAAGCTGATATAGCCTTAATACATGGCCAAAGTAAACCTTAAATCGTAAACAATTACGAGCTCGGGAGAGATTGTAATCGAATGACCCTATTTAAACGCGGATAATTTAAAAAAAAAAACTACTCGAAAAATTTACAATAGTAGGGAAAAAGTAGCCGCCCCGCGTACACGTATGGAATCATTTAGTATATTTTTTGTCCCAGCTTTTTACAGATAGAGATACTAATTTTCATATATAGAACGGTGATCGTTACACCATGTATATACACGTTTTTACGACGACGAAGCGCTACTCGAAGAACAGACTATAACGATTAGCAATAAAAATAAAAATTCAGCTACAGCTGAAAAGATAATGTTCGACTCGGGTGGCAAAATGTCGCGAACGGGTAAATTTTAATTTAAAATTTTATAAGCCTTGTAATGGCAGAAACGATACCATCTTTGGGTCTATTTTCGCGCGCTCAAAAGGCCCCGGATACGACGAACAAGACACGATGCCAGATAACATGGCGCGCCTTTTAATTACGAGCCAAAAATCAACGATGGTGAAAAATCTACTCGTATAGGGCGATTGTATCGGCATCCCTTTAACGCCTTAAATTCGATGACGCAGCAACTCGCATTACTGGTCTACAGTCCAAATGGCAAAGTGTTCATTGAGCTTGCATTTTTGGGGGACCAAAAATCAATTGGATTTTTGCAGATGAGGATAGGGCAACCCCAAAAATTGGTATTTTGAATTTTTGTACGAGCACAAAGGGGGGCTGGAGCCTAAAACCCCCATTTTTTGAGTTAAGGTGGCGACTAAAACTCTCTTCACAGTCTTGTAGCAGACACTCCTCTCATTCAGAATATGTGTTCACATCATTAGGCTAAGGTCACAATGGAGCGCTAGGGCCCCCAAAGTGCGTTTTTTCCTCAAATTTCACTATTTCACAAAAATGAATCAAAAATAACGTTACAACTTTGTTGGAATCGATTTTGAGCCTATGTCACAATGGGGCGCTAGGGTTCCCACATCCAATGAGCCAAGGTTTTTGAAAAACGGTTGGCACAACATTCGTCGGCCGAATTTTAAATTTAAGAGCTTGCCCTAGTATTACTGAAAACCCAACTTGTTAACATTTTTCGAAAATGACATCCTGACCTATCAAAATGGGTTAAAATTTTACAAGGAATCTGAAAATCGTAAATACTTTTTTTGAATAATTTTTGAGGATCTTAAGCTCAAATTTGAGTCAATTACTGAGTTTCTCCTCGAAAAAAGTTTTGCAATATATCAAAGTGGGTTAAAATTGCACGAGGAAATCGAAAATTCAAATAAGTTTTTTTTCTGAGACAATTTTGATTATATAAGGCTCAGATTTGAGTGAGTTTTTGAGTATTTTTTTCAGAAATGGTGTTGCAATACATCAAAACGGGTTAAAATTTTTCGATAAATCTGAAAATTGTAATGAAATTTTGTTTAAGCAATTTTTGAGAATTTTAGGCTCAAAATTCGAGTGAATTATCGAGTTTTTTCTTAAAGGAGATCCCTCGTAAGGAAATCGAAAATTTTCAAAAATTGCTGAAACAAAATTTCATTATGATTTCATACATCGCAAGACTACTTTTGAGGAAAAACCAAGTGATTTACTCAAATTTGAGCTTAAGATCCTCGAAAATTACTCAAAAAAATTTTAATTACGGTTTTTTGATATCTCGTGAAATTTTAACCTATTTTGATAGGTGGCAATGTCACTATCAAAAAATGTTGACAATTTGGTTTTTCAGTTAAAATAGGGGAACCTCGCAAATTTAAAATTCAGCCGACAAATGTTGTGCCAACCGTTTTTCAAAAACTTTGGCTCATTGGACGTGGATTGAACTCACGTATACATTGAATTTATTTATTTTTTCGTGCCGCAGACCATGTGACGCAATAGGGATCGTTATAGTGCAAAAAAATATGAAATTTGAGGAAAAAATGCACTTTGGATGGCTCTAGCGCTCCATTGTGACCTTGGCCTAATGATGTAAACACATATTCTGAATGTGAAGAGTCGGGGTTGCCCCAGGCTTATCTGAAAGAATCCAATTGATCCCCCCCCCAAATACAAGCTGAATCGGGTTTCTATGGCACTTTTTGCCGTTTGGCCTGTAAGTATACGCGAGTTTACAAAAGTTTGCTGAGACCCTCACATAGTGAAATTCGGCCAAATCTCCTCTTCGATTATAGATTCGGTCAGCGACTTTGAAACTTTTACAAGAGGTTTCGCGCATTTATCATTTTAATTAAAATGCAAATAAATCGACCAACTGACCGTTTACCATCGCCTTTCAAAATCTTAAAGCAATAGCGCAATTCAAGTTGCAGCATCATCGCACGTAAGGCGATTAACTGGTACCAGAATACCCCCCCCCCCACAACACACACCAAAATAGACAAATAATAACGTACCGCGAATAAGGGATGAAATTATACAGGGGAGATATTACGTCGGTAAATTACGAAATTACGTTCGCGAAATTTATAACGAAAACAATCAAGAGCGTATTTGCGGCGTATTTACGAGCAAAAGAGACCATCGCGTCGACGACGCGTTTATTAAACTAATGAAGTTTAAAATCAGATTAAAATACGAGCTGCATCTCGGCGGCTCGGCGACGTCGCAGCTCGTATTTTAATCTATAAACACGAAATTAACGTATATTGAATTTGACGCCGACGAACGCTACACGGCTCGATCTTTACGGGCGTCTTTGTACGCTGTCATCGACGCTACGAAGAATCAACGACAACGGCGTCGCGTTGCGACGATAAAACAAACGATACACGCGGACGGAGCAGATTGCTTGTTTCTTTTTTACAAGCGCAGAAATCACGATCGAAAAGTACGTCGTTTCGCGAACAAACCGCGAAGTACAGCTATCGAGATATCCGGTTAATAAAAACCGATATCGACGCTGTCGAAACATTCGTACCGAGTTCGACGTTACTCGCAAGTTTTTCCACTATCGCCAAATCTAAACGCCAACTTTACGTTCACCGATAGATGCCAATTTTGATGTACACTTTACGCCCAACTTCTCCAAAGTTTCACGATGGATGGACGACGCGACGCCGACGTTGCCTTTTTGAATTAACACATATGGGAAAAGTTTATATTACACGTTATTGGATCGCAACTTAATTTTACGACCGAGTAGGTAAAATTAGAAAGCATTCGAGGTTTCGTGAAATGCGCGTATCTTGAAGAGTTCGCGTCGCGTTATTACTCCGGTCGTGTGTAGCAGATGCAACCAAATACATTATACGCGGTTACCGTCGCGACGCCACGCAACGTACTCGCCCTTTGGAGATGAATTTTTATCGTGCGGTGCGAGCGAAACTTATCTTCTCGAAAGTTGTGGCGAGACGATGCGGTTATTTAACGGCGGCAGCGAAATCTCGCGTGACGATTGCTCGCCGGCTAATGCAAACGAGTGTCGGCCAAATTTACAAAAAAATCTTCAAACTCGAAACAATTTGCGTATGGCTTTAACAGCTCGAAAACCTGGTCAGAAGCAGATGCCACATAATACGAATACCTAATTAACCTATTTATCGATATAAATTTGCAATCAAAAATCAAACACAGAACACGTCCATTCACTTTCACCTTACACGCAGGAATGATATAAAAGACCTCCCACCTTACTGCCTTGACAGGTGGAGCGAACACGAGCTCGTGGTAGGGACAACGTTACCCAAGGCCATAACCGGATAAGCAGGCCAATTCGGCTTTTTTGTTCAAAAAAATTGAAATAAAATTGGTAGTTGGGTACCGTTGAGATACGTTCATGACAAAAATTTCAGAATCCACCCCCACCCACTTTTGAGAAAAAAATTCCCAATTGAAAAACATATAGGAATTATTTTCTTAAAATGGTAAAAGGGAGGAGGGTTGAAATTGTGGTTTGTGGTAGACCTTTATGTATAGTTCGCACACAAAAATTGGCAACCCCTCACCATCATTTTAACCCCACCAAAATACGTTTTTTGACTTGTTTTTTTTTATTTAACCACGGTCCCGTTAAGTGAAAATTTTGAAACTTCGGTGGTAAGTGCCCTATTGACCCCCAAATAATATAAATATTTTTTCAAAATTTTCACTCACCCGCGTCATGGTGAAAAGTAATGAATTCAAGTGCGCGCGTGGTCATGTGCATTTTCCACTGTGCGGTAGCGCGTCGTTCGTATCAACGCGCGACGTTAGGCACGTTGTTGCACGAAACGACCAGATACGTCGTGCGTGGTGCGTCGCACGTTGTTACGAACGACGGGCTACCGCACAGTGGGAAATGCAGATGACCGCGCGCGCACTTGAATTCATTACTTGAACAATTTTTTTCTCGAAATCTGCCGATTTTTGGGCATTTGGCTATATAACGTGTTTTGTTATAAATAATTTGAAGACGATTTTGCGATTTTTTCCGAGTTAAAAAAGTCGATTTTTGTACGTTTTTTCAGTTTTTCACCACGACGCAGATGAGTGAAAATTTTGAAACATCAGATTCAGGTGTCCTTTCGACCCGCAAATAGTATAATGATTTTTTTTTAATTTTCATTTGGCGAAATCGTGTTGAAAAACTAAAAAATCGTATAAAAACCGACTTTTTTAACTCGAAAAAAATCGCAAAATCATCTTCAAATTATTTATAACAAAACACGTTATACAACCCAAGACCCAAAAATCGATAAGATTTCGAGGAAAAAATTACTCGAGTAATGAATTTAATCGCGCGCGCGGTCATCTACATTTCCCACTATGGAGCGGCGCTTCGTTCGTAACAACGGGCAACGCGACGCATTAGGTACGTTTCATGCAATAACGTGCTACACGTGGCGCGTTGATACGAACGACGCGCTACCGCACAGTGGGAAATGCGGATGATCGCGCGCGCTCTTGAATTCATTACTTTTCATCGTGACGCTGGCGAGTAAAAATTTTGAAAAAATATTTACATTATTTGGCTGTTATTCCACAGATGACATATCGAAATATAACACAATAACTCGACTTCTTCATAATTTCCCCTCAAAACGATTGAAAAAATGAGGGAAAAATATATAAATTCAAATTCTCATTCATTCCGAATCGATCGTACACGTACGTCGAATCAAACGAAACCAAAGGTTAGCAACGAAATGGAAACGAACGAAAGACGCCATTTAAATATTTATACGATTTTAGACGACGTCGACAGTGACGCGACGCGTACTACAATTAAGAATAAATATACTTTAATTACAATATAAATTTAATAGCTAACTCGAGGCAAACGTCAGGTTACATAGTTTAACCTGCTATTTCCTATTTATTTTTGTCGAAAAGGAACGTGGGATGAATTTTTAATAAGTACGCGCGATTGTGTATGTGATATTATCTTACGGCAGAAATTAGTCTACTGTCACGTCACTCGAACACAAGTTAGCGAGTTTTGAAACAACGCGACGGAAAACATTCGTGAAAAAGGTGATCGCGACATGGTCTCATAAATGTAATCGATTCGTCTACCTTATGCATAATTAAACGTTTGGCTCGAGCTTTCGACAACGTGTATACTTGTACACCGCGATAAAGTATTCGATTAAACTTGATCGAGACGACGACGTCGCGCCGCTCTCAAGCGCGTTATTACCGCAATACACGCCACCGAAACGGACGCATTCCACATTGTACGTTATAAATTCACCATCGTATAAGTGGTCACGAGAGATGTTAAAAAGTGCTCCGAGAAGATACACGAAACATTAAAGGAGCTTCCTTTAGAATGTAATAACTTTCGCAACATTATGAATTTCAAAAAACAATACGATACCGAGCCCGCCTTCTTTGCTTTGTAAAATTGTAATAATTTACGTACAGTCGAGGAAGGAAATTTTCGCTACGTACGACATTATTTTAAGGCCCCGTTTCGTCGACGTCGCGTATTTTCTTTTCCCTTTTTTTTTTCACTTTTTATTTTTTCATTTGCCGCCGCCGCCACCGCCGACGCCTCGTAATTATCCGAAAATCTCGAGAAACTTTACGCGTTAAAAATATTCACGTCGAGATAGCCCGCGTATTTCGTCATAACGCCGTTACGAGTTCTTTTTTACACGTTACATTTTTTTCCGAGAAGATACCGCGAACGCGTTTCAAAAAAGTTGGCGAATTTTTTCCGACGAGAGGAAAATCTCGGCGGCACCAACCAATAAGAAATGACTTCGGTCGACGAATCGGATACTGGTTTTTGCGGCGTGTGTGTGGGATGATTTTTTAATTTTTCAGCCTCGATAATAGAGAGCAGTTTTGGCAACGGAACTGGTAATAAAATTTATCTACGTATTGAAGGCGCAATAAATTCGACAACGGTGTTTTTTCCCTTGGCTTTGCGAGATGGGGAAAAAAAAATGACCTACTTAGAATCCAAATGAAACGCTCTTTATGAGGTTTCAAATTGTCAACGCGTTGTAACTCGGGGTCTATCTATGTGATTTGTTTCGTCTCCTTTTCGACGCGAAGTTCGAGCAACGGTCAACCAACGAAAAACAAGGAAAATACGCACATCGTGTTCAATTTTCGAAACGCGTTCGTCGATTGTTCGGACGTAAGAAAAATTAAAAATCAAATCCGTTCCACGAAAAATCGTAGGTATTCGCGCAGGGTGTACCGCTCCAAGTGCCTAATCCTTCGCCCGCGGCGGTAAAGCTCCAAAAATTAAACATCCGCGAGAAGTTTAGCCGATTCTAAAATTTGAAGGAACCAGGAAAATAATTCCATTAATTACGCGGTTAAATAAAAATCAACGAGACTCGTCGCACGAGCGATGTTAAATTGTGAACCAAAGTTATTAAAAATTGTAGGGCATTTTTAAAATTAAAAACATCAAAGCGAAATGAAAATTGGTAGGGGAGTGTGTCTAACGGTGCGCACCTACTGAAAAAATGCTCGTAGCTCGGCGAGTTTTGAACCAATTTGGCTGAAATTTTGTCAACATGTAGCCTCGTCCGCTCACGTTGTATTGTGGTAATTTTAGGAATTTCCAAAAATTTGAATTTTTCCGAAAAGTCAGAAATGCACTCTTAGGAACATAAAGAGTGCGCATTTCATGTAACGAGTTTTGAATTGTTTAAAAAAATTTTAATTTTATTTCATTCACATTGCGTACATTTTTTCGATTATAAATAATGAATTTACAATTATTTAAAAAATTAAAAAAAAAATTTCCCGTTTTCGCAACAAATTTTAAAAAATTTTGTTTCTGCAACACTCGTATTAACAACCTCAATAGGGTAAAATGACAATCGCTACAATCTGGTCAGAAAGTAATTACGTTAATGTCACCGTCACTTTTTAATTATTATTGGATAGCGTACTCTCAGGCACACTCAGCAGAAAAAATTTAAAAAATTGCCAAAAATTTAACGTTCGAGTTGATGCAATATTTGAGACAATAATGAATAGCACCTGCCATATTGAAAATTACGAAAAACAATTGCAAAAATAATCAACTGAGACATGTGAAAAACGTTTAAGGGAAATAGTTCTTATTCAGCATCACTCAACCAAATAATTCTTTTTGAAGTGCTGATGTAGCCAGGGGAGCCCAGGACCAGGCCCTAAAACCCCACAAGCCTCGATAAATTGAACCCTGACCCGAAGCCCCAAGACCCGAAAATGTTATTTCAAGACCCGAACCCGAAATCCGAGACTTAATTTTCAAAAGTGGGCCCTGAAACCCGATTATTAATTTTCAGGGCTCGCGATTATCATCAATTTTGTTTCGGTACAGTTGACCCACCTAAACTAACATGGGAGATTTACACGGGAGTAGTACCAGCATGTACTACAGAGGGGTCCATGTCAAACCTCCCTAGTCTCACTAACCCTACCATTCGTAGAAGGAAATTACAGTACTTCAAAAGTGTACCTTGGTTGAGAAACTAAAATTATGCCAAAATTCATCATTTGAGTACGGCGTCTTGAAGAGAAAATAATTTCCAAGAAAATAATGTCATTATAACTTTTTGCCTATCTTCCAAATTTAAGGCACAGTGATCCTTTGAAAAATTCAAAATAAAAAGTGAAAATTGAAAAAAACGTAATTAACATAAATGTTATTCGTGGATCCTACAGCAAAAAAAATCTGCAACAAAAAAGTTACCTTGACTTTTTGCCTATCTTTAAAATTGCAGGTACTATAAAATTTCAAAAATTACGAAATTCATTTTTTCAAAATTCTGTCACTTTTTTCATTTCAACTTTACTACTTTCATTCTTCATCACCCACAATATTCTTAATGTTCAATATCCATCAGAAAAAAAAAAATTAAAACTCGACTCACTACTCATGTTATCTAATTATGATCAAACATTTTTCGAGGTCTTTATAGGACTTCCATTTATTTAGAAATCAGGAAAAAAAAACGAAAGCCCTAAAAAGCTCTGAAAAGCGCCGATAATTTTTCACAAAACCCGAAACCAAATTACCAACGAAATGTCGAAGAAATTATGTCTCGAAAATTCCATCTACCATCGATTCGTCAACATTCAAGGTCCACGTCCCGCGAAGTACATAAACACCGCGAGATTAAGGTTGCAAAAATCATTAAGCTCGCTCGAAAATGTCTCGTTAGGCGGTTACGTAAGCTCGGCTCATTTACCGCGTCGGATAATTTACGGGCTCCGACGCACCTCCCAGTACGCGAAAACGTTACGGTAACTCCTCCGGTACGCCATACACCCGCTGCCTCCGGCCAACGTAAAATTAAAACTAATTAGTCAGCAAAGACAAAGCTAATTGTATTGCGCGTCGTATGGCGCGCTGCGCCGCGCCGCGCAAATTCCGATGTACGCGTATCTTTGTACTTAACTAAATCGCCTTTTTATGTATTAACGAACCGACAAAATCGGATTAATGGATTTAAGCCGCGAATGAATTTCGTTGCTTCGTGTACGCAACTACGTACACACCGTCGTCGCGTCTGTGGCCCGCTGCAGCGGGTGGGCTGGCCGCTGCCGCATATTTACCAATTTTACCGTACGAACGTTGAATCTAATCGCCACCGAGAGGTGGTCGGGTAAGCGAAAACAAAGCCCCTTCGCCTCATCAAGACTAATCTTTATGGCATATCGTTCGATACCTCAAAAATAATTTTAACGATCAGCTAATTATTTAATTAAATTAATGGATGCGTTTTTCCCCTCTCATCTGCGTTAGCTCGTCTAAACGCAAGGTGCGGAGTACCCTCGCTGACGTATTTTTCAACCCTATTTTCAAATTAAAAAATACTATGTACTAGGTAGCTCTAGCTACTAGCTACTAGCTACCGCCTAGATACTTATTTCTCGACGAAATCATTTTCGTTCGTTTTTCCACCTCCCCTTTTCATCATATACAGAAAGGGATTGCGGTTCGCCTAGTAGCTATTTGTACTGCAATATTAATAACCAAAGTGCACAAATATTTGCATAACATTGACGAACGGTGTGCGATTCGGCAACACGCATTACATCGATGCACGAATATTTGCTCGTTTTCACCACCGACGGTCTCGTAACCTAAACTACATTAGCGTTCATGTTTGCACGTTTATTCTCGAACTGAAACGAGACTAACAACATTTACAAGGGGTTTGCTTGCAATTTACGTGTAATTGAGACAATCGAAAGAACTAGCAGAACTACGAGTAAATACTGACGAAATATTTCCAAGTCGGCGAATTTTTTCGCTAATTATATTCAACAGCTTCTTTCAGACGTCGGCATCGGAACCAAAAGCGGCCCGTTTTAAAAAGCTTTTTAAATTTCTAAAAACAATACGCCCGATCGTCTCCGTATCTCGCGAGCTTCCCGCCCTTCAATCCCCATTCACCGTCGCGGGACAAAAACACATAAAACACGTCAAAATCGCACATACCTAGAAATCGATCCGCATCTCATTTCGGGTTTACTTCCACGGAACCACCACCGACGGTGTTTTTCTCATCGACATGAAACTCTCGCTTTCCAGTACACGAACGAGGCATGCCAGAAATAAGAGAACAATCCACCTGAAAGTAAAAATCAAAATCGTATCTCGCAATCGTGTCAATTTCATTTCTTCGAAACACGAAAAAACTTTCTACGTCAACGCGCCCCCTTCGTGTGGCTTGTTCACGACCCAAACGTATCTGTCAATCGAATGGTAGCATTATCTCGAGTCGAACCGTCGACGACAACGATGCAGTTATAATTTCAAAATATCGCAACCAGCACCGGTGATAGATACGCGATACCTTTTTTTCTTCTCTCAATCCGATAAAATAGTCTTTTCGCGAATCGTACAACACGTCACGTGACTCTTCTAGTATAGTCAAATCTTGACGGATTTGGGCCCAACCCAGGAAAAATGTGGATTCCTATTTGGTTAGTGGTATGTTAACGATTTTCAGTGGACAGTCAAGAATCGTATGATAGGGGAGGTGTGCCTACCCTAAAAACGGGTTTTTTGCCCCCCAGAAATCTGTTTTTCTCGTATATCTTTTGAAATGCGGATTTTACGATGAAAATGGTTATATATTATCTTAATCTAAATAAAATTACCTATCAAATGAGCTATAGAAAAATGCTGTACGTTCAAGGGAGCTGGAGCCAGAGTATCGGCAATTTGGGTAATTTTAAAGAAAATTGAGTTTTTTGCATATTCACTTTTGATCTACATCAAAGGCTATAGGCAGATAAGCATAAGCGATCTGCCTCAGGATCCTAATATTGATGATATTTGGGTATTAGGTGGGTACCATCGAGAAAAGTTCATGGCCTAATTTTCAGCTCCCCGCCCCCCGTTTTTGAGAAATTAATTTTTTTTCGAAAATTAGATAGGAATTTTGTTTTTTAATTACAGTTTACGGAATTAATTGAAATTTTAGTTCATGGTAGACCCTCATAGGGGCCTTTTTATGAAAAAATTAACAACCCTCACTCCAATTTTTTTCCCTCCAAACGGGCGTTTTTGACTTCATTTATTTTTTTTAAGTGTCTATATCACTCGGCAAAATTTTCAAGCCTCATCTTTTCGATGTATTTTTGACCCCTAAATGTCATACATTTTTTTCGAAATTTTGTCTCCCCGGGGCCGTGGTTAAAAATCGCAAAAACCGCGCCCGCGCGTTAGCCGATATTTCCCACTACGCGGTAGCGCCATATTCACCGTTGCACGCGGCCCCGCGTTAGGTCTATATTAACATGCCTACGCAGCAACGCGCGTAACTTTGAACGAGACGCTGCAGCACAGTGGGAAGTACCGATTACGCGTGCGCGCTAAAACTCGTCATTCAAATAATTTTTTTCTCAAAATGTACTGATTTTTGGAGTATGGGTCGTATAACATTTTTTGTTTGAAATAATTTCAAGATTATTTTGCCATTTTTTTGGAGTCCAAAAAGTCGACTTTGGTACATTATTTTGGGCCTTATTTTGCTTTTCAAGAAATTCAAGTTTTTAGACTGAATTGCTTTCCTTCATCTTCAATTTTAGTTTGGGCACCAAATTATCTAGATACAGATCCGGCGAGTACGGGGGGTTGTTAACGCTCCCAACTTGCATTTTTGTCAAAAATTCTTGCACGATGATGGATTTGTTTGATGTTGCATAGTGATGGAAAAACCTCCACTTTCCACTGCCCAACAATTCATGCCGCATCTCTTTCAACAATCGACCTCCGACGTATTGGTGGAATAATCCTGTCACGCTAGAACCTTGACACAGAAATTAGCGATGAACTATGCCCCTGCTACCGAAAAATATATCGATGTCGTTTTTGAATTTGAAGCACAGACTTTCATCGGCCGGCTCTTCCCCGGACTTGTGCCCCCAGAACTTCGACAATTAACCTCTGAATAATAAATCGTTAACCAAATACGAATCCATTTGATTTGAATAACTCCTACGCCAAAGACTTTTTTGACTACACAATTCGCGGACGTCGAGCGCATTGGAAACAGCGCAACGTGGCGGAATTGAAAAAAAAAATATCCCACCAATACATGTGACATAATTTTTATCAACGTAATGGCTTCGCGTTTTAGTCGATTCGATAACGGTGTCGGATTATGTCAAACGAGCGGTATTACTCTGTCAAAGTGACACGTACCCTTGTACCTTTCTGCTTTTGGTTCAGCGCGAAAAAAATTCTCCGGCGGTGGACGCACGATATCGGAGCCGTTAATTACGTTAATGATTTCACGCTTGGCTACCGCACGCAGCACGTACGCAGCTACGCACCAAAGGCCAGAAAACGTGACATACGCGTACTCGCTCGTATCGATACGATAAATCGCGTCCGAAGTCGACTCACACACACTTGACGCCTACTTAACCGCAAGATTCATTTACGCCGAAACCGACATTAGCAGTTTTTGAACGCGTGCCAGCGTAATACTCGTGTATACGCGTAGGTCACCGGTTAGAACTCATAAAGCCCGGTAAATGCGACAAGAAAGCCGGAAGATGGTTTAATCAGAAAACGCGCCACAACACGACAGGCGCCACCGCAATTATTTCACGTCTCAGCGCCGCGTGCTGCGTTCGCGATCCCTGCACGCCAGCTCGCTCCTGGGTCCGTTCGCGCTCTACTCCTCGCGCCATCGTTTAGACGCTTAAATATTTTCTCATATTACGTATTTCACTCCGCTTAAACGTTTACTCTTTCTATTATCCATTATTTCCTATACGCTTGTTCGTTTTAATTTTCCGCCAACTTTCTTCCCAAAGCGAACGAAACTATATTAGACGAGGCTTCCAGTTTCCAGCGTTTAGTTTTAAATCGCGTACCAACTTTTCTTCAAACTTGCGCCTTTTTCGCGTCGTTACTAATGACTTTCGATCGGTAATTTCACCGGCGAGAAAAAAAAAAACTTTTCACTACACTTCGAAAATTCTTGTTACGAAGAAACTTACGCGTCCCGTCCCCCCGTCCTTCCTGCGCTTCACTCTGCAGTAAAATTCCGCGATCGTCTTGACCTTTCGATATTTTTATACGCCTTCGAGCTATCGTACGTTAAAAGATACATATTTTCTTGTTCCTTCTTCGCGTCTTCGAAATACGTCGTACGACAGCGACATACGTAGCACACAGTTACATAACGCGATACGACGCAACGTAACGTAACTTCGGAATACGCCATCAGCGGCACTGTGCGATTATCATTTTTATCGAGAATGTTTTTCCTATTCTCGCATTTTTCCTTTTGATATGGAAATTGTACGCGATACGAATTTACAGGAATTATTTTGTATTTTTAAACGACTAAATAAACCTCATAACTTATGCGACATCTCTGTGGCATGTTATTATAGAACGTTTATTCGTTTCGTATTCGAGTATCTCAGCGCTGGGATTCGTTTTTCGAACGCGGCGCAAGTTTTTCCAAGGCTGAAAAATTAGCCAAAGCTTATTGCCAGATTAATCACAAGTCACGGTTGCAGATTTATGGAAGGAGAGCACAGGAGGCACGCTCAAATTTCAGTGAATTACTGGGGTTTTCCACCAAAGTAGTCCTGCGATACATGAAATCATAAAATCATAATGAAATTTTGTTTCAGCAATTTTTGAGAATTTTAGGCTCAAATTTGAGTCATTATATGCTCAAAATTGATCCAGAAAATTAAGGAAAAACTCGATAATTCACCCGAATTTTGAGCTTAAAATTCTCAAAAATTGCTGAAACAAAATTTCATTATAATTTTTAGATTCCTCGCAAAATTTTAATAAATTCAACGCATACGTGAGTTCAATCCACATCCAATGAGCCAAAGTTTTTGAAAAACGGTTGGCACAACATTTGTCGGTTGAATTTTAAATTTGCGAGGTTCTCCTATTTTAACCGAAAAACCAACTTGTCAACATTTTTTGATAGTGACATTGCCACCTATCAAAATAGGTTAAAATTTCACGAGAAATCAAAAAACCGTAATCAAAATTTTATTGAGTAATTTTCGAGGATCTTAAGCTCAAATTTGAGTAAATTACTGGGTTTTTCCTCGAAAGTAGTCTTGCGATGTATGAAATCATAATGAAATTTTGTTTCAGCAATTTTTGAAAATCTTTAAGCTCAAAGTTAAGTCATTATATGCTCAAAATTGATCCAGAAAATTTCGATTTCCTTACGAAGGATCTCCTTTAAGAAAAAACTCGATAATTCACTCAAATTTTGAGCTTAAAATTCTCAAAAATTGCTAAAATAAAATTTCATTCCAATTTTTAGATTTCTCGCAAAATTTTAACCCGTTTTGATGCATTGCAACACCATTTCCGAAAAAAAAAATACTCAAAAACTCACTCAAATCTGAGCCTTACATACTCAAAATTGTCTCAGAAAAAAAAACTTACTTGGATTTTCGATTTCCTCGTGCAATTTTAACCCACTTTGATATATTGCAAAACTTTTTTCGAAGAGAAACTCAGTAATTGACTCAAATTTGAGTTTAAGATTCTCAAAAATTACTCAAAAAAAAGTACTTACGATTTTTGGATTCCTCGTAAAATTTTAACCCATTTTGATGGGTCGCAATGCCATCTTTAAAAAATATTGACAAGTTGGGCTTTCAGTAAAAATAGGGGAAGCTATTTAAAATTCGGTTGACGAATGTTGTGCCAACCGCTTTTCAAAAACCTTGGTTCATTGGGTGTGGGCACCCTAGCGCCCCATTGCGACATAGGCTCAAAATCAACACGAAGTTCCCCTACTTTTACTGAAAACCCAACCTGCCAACATCATACTTGAAAGTGACATCGTGACCTATCAAAATAGGTTAAAATTTCACGAAAAATTCAAAAATCATGATTAATTTTTTTGATAAATAATTTTTGAGGACTCAAGCTCAAATTTGAGTAAATTACTGAGTTTTCCCTCGAAACTAGTCTTGAGACATATCAAAATGGGTTAAAAATCAACGAGAGAATCAAAAATCCACACAGATTTTCTTTTCGAGACAATTTCAAGTATACAACGCTCAAATTTGAGTATGTTTTTGAGTTTTTTTCCTCAAAAACGGTATTGCAGTACATCAGAATATACTAAAATTTCACAAAAAAAATCAAAAATAACGTTACAACTTTGTTGGGAGTCGATTATGAGCCTATGTCGCAATGGGACGCTCAGACCTCCACATTCAACGAGCCAAAGATGTATTTCGAAATTTCCACACGGGTACGACACCATTGCACATTCATACGCAGAATGTGCTGGTGTTAAGATGAATTAAAATTTTTCACGTATCTTTACCATAGAAAAGCGACGCGACGGTGTAGCCATCTGAAATGTATTCGCGCTGGTGCATGTAACGTACGCTTCTGTGCGGAATATTTTTCGAAATTAATTGTTTTCGAGGTTTTCAAAGCGGCAGAAAAGGGAGCACGTAAACCACAATGTCGTTGGTGAATATATATCGAAGCGAGGTCTTCTATTTGGTCATGGTATGAAGTGGCGGTACGTTATGGTACAATTGAACGTGTATGTATTCGATTTGTGGTACTGGAACGTCGCTCTTGAAGCAATTATCGGTACACCTAGGCGAATTTATCGTAGCGTATGATTTATTTACCTCATTTTTTTTTCATGGAAAATAAGAAAATAAAACTAATACAACTCTCCTAAACATACGTCCGTAATCCGTTTAATTTAAATCGCTCGGCTAATAAAAAACGTGCAAAAAATCGAACGGAAGAAAGCTTTAAATTAAACCGATCGTTGGCATTTCACTAACCGAAAGGTTGGTCTAGGAGGGAAACGGCGGCGGCGGCGCGGATAGTTAACGAATGAAATGTGCGAAACTTATACAGCGTAATTCGAAATACCGTAAACGTCCGGGAATACTAGCTAAACCATAAATTAATTGAAATACTGGTTAACTACGACGTTTATAAAGTTATATAATTAAAAATGATGGCGTGAAAATTAAAAAATTTACGCCTCGTATTAAGAAACAATTGTTGTAATTTTAGGAAAAAAAAATTTTTCGCGACGTTCAAGTCCTTACATTAGATCGGATATCCTTGTCGAGGTGTTTTTTTCGAAATATCGGTTGTTTTTGGCGTTATATGTAGATTTCAGAAATCGATCTCATTGCGGTATGCGATGGCGGCAAGTTTTCGTAATTACGTAAAACTGGTTGGTTTATTTTTTATTTCCGTTTTAGAGACGAATTCAAGACGAAGTTCGCTGGAGAAGGTATACGCCGAATTACAAACGGAGGGATTTTTTGTTGTAAAGTTCAAGATGTGACCGTTATTTTTCTGGCGGCTCTTAGCGTTTTTATTAAGAAGAAGCAATTTGAGCGTTAATTCGTTTAGCGTTAATATTTCAAACAAGTTTGGGTTACGTCGAGCGTAGTTTTTCGTTTATTGCGTGTTCTTTTTGGCGTAATTTTTTTCATTTTTTGCACGAAAAAGAGATTTTTGAGATGAATAATTTATTTTGCGTATTCCCATCTACGAGTGTGATGTGAAGCGAGTTGCTGGAGCTGTAGAGCGGCCGGATAGTAGATATGAAAGTCTAGCAATTTTCGTCGTAGGAGAGAATGGTCCACTTATCGGATTTTTTCGACCTTTTTCACCTCCTAGTCCACAATCTAAGCGGCAAAAAGTGTTCATCGAACTTGCATTTTTGGGGGAGGAAAAAATCACATGGATTCTTGTATACAGGGTGTTCCGGGGTAGAAGTAAGGCCTTCAACCCAGAAACCATGCAACATAAACTGAGTCTATGTATGTATGTTTGCCTAGCCCCAGGGCCGCAGGGGCAGCGGTATACTCTTTCAAAAAAATTTTTTTTTCATTTTTGTCAACTGATTTTGAATAATTATACCTCAATTACTAAAATAGATAGAAATATGCGGTTTGTTCTGGGAGAAAGAAAATTCTATCTAGATTATTCTAGTGTGGATGATTTTTGTGTTAGGTTAATATTCAAGGGTGTAAATGACAAATTAAAGAAGAAAACTCGTTTCAAATTGTGAAATTTTCATCATATTTATTGAATTACTCAAAAATTTCTTCTTATAACAAATGACTTAAATAAATGTTTTTAGAAAGAAAAAATTTGATCTTTCCAATGCCGCAAACCTCATCTTTCTATCTTAATTAGATCAAAAGTTATGAAAATTGAAATTTCCAAAACTTTTTAAAATTATGTCAATTTTTGCAACTTTCAATTTTTGGACGACCATAACTTTTTAACCATGTGAGATAGAGAGGTGAGGTTTGCGGCATTCAACAGGACGGTCTTCCCCCCTCCAGAAGCACTTGTCAAAATGATCAGCATAAAAAGATATATTAAAAAAAATTACAAATTGACGAAAAACCTCACTTATGACCAATCACCCTAATGAGTGTTTCTGGAGGGGGGAATTCAATAAATATGACAAAAATTTCACAATTTGAAACGAGTTTTCTTCTTTAATTTGTCATTTACACCCTTGAATATTAACCTAACACAAAAATCATCCACACTAGAATAATCTAGATAGAATTTTCTTTCTCCCAGAACAAACCGCATATTTCTACCTATTTTAGTAATTGAGGTATAATTATTCAAAATCAGCTGACAAAAATGAAAAAAAAAATTTTTTAAAGAGTATACCGCTGCCCCTGCGGCCCGGAGGTTAGGCAAACATGCATACATAGACCCAGTTTAAGTTGCACAGTTTCTGGGTTGAAGGCCTTACTTCTACCCCGGAACACTCTGTATAGGGGTAGGGCAACCCCGAAAATAAGTATTTTAAATTTGTGTATGAGCACAAAGGGGGCAGGAGCCCCAACACCACCATTTTTTAATTTTACGCGGAGACAAAAACTCTCTTCACATTCAGAATATGTGTTTACATCATTAGGCTAAGGCCACAATGGGGCGCTAGTTCGCCCAGTTGTTTTTTTCGCCACCAAACAATCCCACTACATGAACACTTCTTCCACTTCGACGTATAGACTAATATTAGATAATAGATAAGCACTCATCGTCACCCGTAACGCGATAAACTGCAATACCCGCTTTCGCCAGCCATAACAAAATCACCTGCCAGGCTGCCACGTTCACGTATCCGCTGGGAAATAGCGATGCTTTGCATTTGAACGAGCATCAAATGAGAAAAATCTCTATTATACGTTAACAAAAGTATTTTTTTCGAATTGAATTCGTACCGGAGCTGTTTCAATTTCAACGCGTCGCGCCTTACGACGTACAAGGCAACACGTCGAGTTAACCTCTTCCACTCGAAGGCAGAACGATGCAACTTGTATAACACTACGACGTACTACGTAATTTTAATTTCGTTCGTTTTCTCGAGTCGACATTAAAACGACTCTTCGTTGTCGAGCAAATACAACGAATAAAACGCCAACTCGGTTAATATAAACAAAAACGTGACAAAACTCTACCTCGAAAAACGTGCGCCACTGTGCCAGTTATTAAACCAGCAATTCCGGAAACGTTACACGTTGTTTGATAAAAATTACTCGTATTGTTCATTTTTTCGCCTAATATTCCCGAAATTACAAAAAAAGGTTACGTTTTTTTCAAGCGCATACGTCTCATTCATTACAAGCGATAAGTTTCCGAGTAATTACCAGCGCATCTCCTTAAGGAGATGCGACTCCGACCTTACGTAACCGTTGACGAATATTCTTTTCGACTCTTTATTTTAAAATCCAGCCCGTCGCTGTCGAAAACACACGAGAGAACGAGGAAAAGTAACATTTCGAAACATAACGAGCCTTCGGAGAATAGAATTTCAAATTTATTCGTCACGCCGAGAAAATTTTTTTCCAGCTGAATTAGCAAAGAAAAACCTACACGTGTAATTTTCCATAATTGAGTCGCAATTTCGCGCCGCTCTACTTTTAACGTCACGAAAAACGCATTGTTCGCGATTCGCGACCAAGATTTGCACGTCAAATGCGACCCGACTGCAGCGTTGTAGTCTCCCGGAATTAATTAATAATTTTCGCCCGCGTACTCGAATAATACGTGTAATCTCGATAAGAGGCTGCGTTTGAAAGCGTATCTCTGTAGTTTAGAAATTTAGTAATTTAAATAGATTCCGATTTCGTAATAAAGGTGCATATTGCATTTTACTTCGTTCGTTTACGCACACTTAATATGTATTTTCAACGAGATCTCGTTTTCATAATGTAAATCACACGAACGCAAATATACGTAATTCCAGATGCAAAAAGTAGTTTTAATTTTAATCTAATAATAGGCTTTTCTGAATCTCATTAGTTTTCGTTTTTATTATCATCCATCGACGCGACGCCCTCCAAAGGTATAGCTACGTTCGAACGACTGATTTGATTGCGATTTTTCCCCCCTTGTCTCTCCTCCTCCAATGCCAGCCTTTGAGAACAAACATACAATACGTTGAAAATTTCAACACGGGGATGATACAAAAGACAATATGTTATAAAATGAAAATAATTCTCGTATATATGTCGTAGGATGGTAGGTGCGGCGGCGGGTGGAGCACGTATACGTACGATAGTATATCTACTACCATGCCTTGTTAGAAAACAATTTTCTCCAATAAATAATGGAACTGTTATCATACCACGGATAACTGCTTTCGCTATAATTTCGCAGACACGATTTTCAATTATGCGGAATGTGTGTGAATAGCGCCGTAGAATGAGTAATGTCTTCGAAGAACGGCGTGAAAATTAGTTTTAATATGTACAATATCTCTTTCCTTACAGTGAACACGTATAAATCGACTGAAAAACCAGCGAGGGGATTCGATCGTAGTCCATCGTTTACGTCTAACCGCGAATAACACGGATTTTAAATCTTTCGTAAAACGTCGTCAAAAGTCGAGCTTTCGTCGTAGCGTGCACATCGCTCGGAAAATAAATCTCAAAACGAGTAACGAACTTGAGAAAAATCCGCCTTCAAGACTTGATGACAGCATATAAATCGATGAAATTTCAACATATATTTTGGCGTCTAGCGAGGAAACCGCGCAGGGTTTAATTTCCGATTTTAACGAAACTCGGGTATTTGGAAAGAGTACATCAAAACCCCTTAAACCCAAATTTTCAGCTGCTATAGTTGATTTTATGTGTAACGTTTTTTGCTTGAATTAATTTTAAGATTATTTTGCGATTTTTCTGGAGTCGAAAAAGACATACAATAATCGACTTTTTTAAAATCGTCTTTTCAGACTCCAAAAAAATCGCAAAATAATCTTAACATCATTTCAAACGAAAAACGTTATACCATCCATAACCCAAAAATCGGTAATTTTGAAAAAAAAATTATTCAAGTAATGAGCTTAAGCGCGCACGCGGTGATCGGTACTTGCCACTACGCAGCAGCGCCTCGTTTACACTTACGCGCGATGTCGCGTTAAGCCTGTAGTTACATGCCTAACGCAACGTCGCGCGTAAGTGTAAACGAGCCGCTACCGCATAGTGGGAAATATCGGCTAACTCGCGCGCGAGGTTTTTGCGATTTTTCACCACGACCCCGTGGAGATAAAATTTTGAAAAAAATATATGATATCTAGAGGTCAAAAATACATCTAAAAAATACGGTTTGAAAATTTTGCAGAGTGAGATAGATACCTAAAAAAAATCAATAGAGTTGAAAACGTCCGTTTGTGGGGGAAAAAATTGGAGTGGGGGATTGTTGATTTTTTCATGGAAGGCCCTTATATGGGTCTATTATGTAGCAAAATTTCAATTAAATCCATTACCTGTAATTTAAGAAAAAAATTCCTATCTGATTCTCGAAAAAAATTATTTCTTGGAAACCGAGGGGGGAAGAGGAGGAGGGAGGAGCTGAAATTTTGATCATGAACGTTTCTCGATGGTACCTCTTTTCCCGCCCAAATATCATCAAAATCTGTACCCGGGGGCAAATCGCTTATGCTTACGTGCCTATAGCCGTTCATCGCCTCATCGCTATAAAAATTTTCCAGCCAATTTGAAAAAATCATAGTCCCACAAAAAATTGGGGAGCAAGAGGAGGAGCCAGAATACCTCCCGGTCTCAAAAATTTTGTTTTTGGTATCAATATTCATCATACCAAAATTCAAGCTACTTCCACGAATTGTAGTTTACTAACAGTTGGCGACTGCACTAATTTCCTGTCTATTGAAAATGACGATTTCGAAAACACCAGCCAAACAATCCTCGTGAAGAGCGCCACAAAACATCGTATCGGCAACCGACTAAACAACCAAAGAGGTCACACATGCGTGTAAAATTGTACCGACGCTCGAATTTGCCAGAGCATCGGAGACCTTGAAAATTTCGAGGCGCAATTTACAAAATGAATCAACATTACACCACAATAGCCAAACCGTTTCCAAAAGCCCTCGTAACGGTTGAAAAATTAAAATTTCATCTCGAATAATAGCCTCTTATCGAAAAATTTCGCAATTCGGGACGTATCGCAGAATAGAAAAGCCGAAAAAACAGATTTCCACGTCAAAATTTATTTCTGCATTGGTCGCTCTGACAAATCGTTTAAATACATCTTACGTCGGATGTCGGCGCGAGTCCGAACGATGGGTCATTTTTCAACGCTTTTTTTCCACCTCTTTTCAGACTAGACTAAATATCGAGCAACCCCCCCCCCCACCTTTATCTATTTTTTTTAGACTTTTACGAATTTCTGATTAACGATTGGGCATTTATACGCCGGCGGCGCGCGTAGACTGAGCACGTCTACGTAATTACGTATTATACTCGACGACCAATGGATGGATTTTCGAACGAGATCGTGCTCTTCGATACGCCACGTATAATAAAATAACGCTTTTTTTCACGGGTTCGTCTTCATTCTCACTCGTTATACTTCATTTTTATAAAATTGCCAGCATGAATCTTCACCGTCTACAAGACGTGTATGCGTATTGCGTACGTGAAATCGGCCACCCGCGCGCTCATTTAAGACGCCGGTATTCGGCCATTTCAGCGGGTACGATTTCCAAATGCAAACGAGTTTCCGCGTTTAACCATTGTAAAAGCGAGCACACTTTTCGCTCGTTCCGCTGGCCCATAAAACATTCGCCATTCGCGAATTTCAGTTTTTACACGCCGCCTCGTACCAGTAAAAACCAACTAAATCAACGATTCTCCGGAGACCGTTTCCATTATGTCAAATGGGTAATGACCTCGCCGATGCCAACTATTTTACATATGAATTTAAACTTACGAGCGCAATTACACCTTTCTCCCTTCGTTGTGCGGCGCGTTAGCCGACGACGACGCCACGTATGCGAGGAATTTTATACCGCCAGCGTCGCCGTCGCGTATACGTACGTATACCTAAAGCCAACTCCAAACCTATTGTGGAATATAACTTTAACCCGGCGAATATCCACCGCTGAAAGTTTCCTCCCTCAACTCGTAATACCAAATTACCACCACGCAACGCGGTGAAATCAAGTCGCCAAATCCTTTTACATAATTAACGAGTTATTATTAAATTATTAAATTTTGTTTAAAAAAAAAAAAAAGGTGAAATAAACTTCGTTTTATAACTTCGTTACGATATTTGTGCGAAAGTTCGAGTAATTTTAATACAATTATCAAGCGCGTCGTTCTATTTTATCTATTTAGCTATATCCCGCCAAGTCTTATAATGTCAATCCGAACCACATATTTTCGAATACGATCTCACAGAATACGTATTTGTATCGCGTCTTCGTTACTCCAGAGATTTGAAAAAGCTTTAATTACTTACGTACTTTATTCATCATTAGTACGGTCGCAATAGCAATTACGTTTATAGAATCGAATGTACTGTACAGAAAATTAACGATTAGCTCGTAATCCACTCGTAGCATATACTACGTCAAGTACCCCCCTTTTCGAAACCCATCGCTTCTTCCTATTTTTCAAATTACAAAGTATCTTGACTGTAAAAATTAATCGGTAATTATTCATTTTTTATTGCCATACTGGCTTACATCATCGACCTCGTAATTCCCCACGTAAAGGGGATGGTACTTATTTATCAATAAATATCTTCAATTTGTTCATCTTCGACATCAAACTATCTATTCTTCATCTCCAGATAGTGACCACTGACTAGTATCCCCTCGCCAATTTGAAATTAAGGTAGTAGTTAGGTACCGTTGAGATACGTTCATGACAAAAATTTCAGATCCCTACCCCCGCCCCTTTTTGAAAAAAAATTTTCATCTGAAAAACAGGAATTTTTTTCTCAAAAACGGTGGGAGGGGGGGGGGGTTAAAATCGTGATGTGTGGTAGACTTGTATTATGTGAAGTCTATACACAAAAATTGACAACCTCCCACCGTCGTTTTATCCCCACCAAAATACGTTTCTCAATTTGTTTATTTCTATTTAACTACGGCCCCGCTCAGTGAAAATTTTGAAACTTCGATAGTAGGTGCCTTATTGACCCCAAAATAATATAAATATTTTTTCAAAATTTTCACTCACCAGCGTCATGGCGAAAAGTAATGAATTCCAGTGCGCGCGTGGTTATGCGCATTTCCCACTGTGCGACAGCGCGTCGTTCGTAACATCGCGCGACGTTAGGCACGTTATTGCATGAAACTAACGCGTCGCGTTGCCCGTTGTTACGAACGAAGCGCCGCTCCATAGTGGGAAATGTAGATGACCGCGCGCGCGATTAAATTCATTACTCGAGTAATTTTTTTCTCGAAATCTATCGATTTTCTGGTCTTTGGCTATATAACGTGTTTTGTTATAAATCATTTGAAGATGATTTTACGATTTTTTTCGAGTTGAAAAAGTCGATTTTTGTAGGTTTTTTTAGTTTTTCGCCGTGATTTCGCTGAGTGAAAATTTAAAAGAAGTTATTATACTATTTGCGGGTCGAAAGGGCATCTATCACCAAAGTTTTAAAATTTTCACTCAACGGGGCCGTAATTAAATAGAAAAAAAAAGTCAAAAAACGTATTTTGGTGGGGGTAGAATGATAGTGGGGGGCTGTTGATTTCAGTATACAGACCTTACATCAAGGTCTACCACATACGAAAATTTCAACCGCCCCCTCCCCCCGTTTTGGAGGAAAAAATTCCTGTTTTTCAGATAAGAATTTTTTTCTCCAAAAGCGGTGTGGGTAGGGGTCTGAAATTTTGGTCATGACCGTATCTCAACACTACCTAACTACCACCTTGATTTCAATTTTTTTGAACAAAAATGCCGAATCGGTCTGCTTACCAGGTTACGGCCTTTCGTCGATAACTCACGGAAAATGGTTCTAATTACGACATCACGACAACAAAGCGTAGGTCGACGTTACATACTCGTACTCGCCATCATCGTCGACATCTACTTCGGGTAGTAAGTCTATTATCGAAAAATTTATACGTTTCAATTTAAAAGCAACGGCGATAAATAGGCCGAAGGAATTCTTTTCCTCAATTTTTCCCCCTTTTTTTTTATAAATATGCTAATTCTCATCGTCGTAATGTAATTTTCTCTTACTTAAGAACGCCTAAAGCGGAGCACACCTAGTCTAAATAATTCATTCGCAACGAATGGAACACGAAAAAGGGAAGAAAAAAAATAAGAAACTCGTTTCCCCAAGTAAAAACTACCTAGCGTAAATGCTGCCTCGAATTGAACCATCTCCGCGCCAATAACTCAACAAGTATAAGCTCGCGGATGAAATCCTTAAAGCTTATATTTTTATATAGAAATTCCTGTTATACATCTCGTATACGTAATACGTATACACGTTGCGAACAAGCCAACAAACCTAGCTACGGTAATTCGTTCGGCGAAGAAATTTTTCTCCAGTTGTGTAACAAGAGGAGCGAAGCGAAGCGGCTGGAGCAAAACGTAAGATGCTCGTATCTCGAAGTAAGCTTCGTATAAATTTTATCTCGCGGGCAGTGCTCCTTATCGCGTACTTATACGCCTCGTTTACGCTCAGGCAGTATTTTGGTATAAACGCGCACGAAAACGGTTCTTTGATGAAATTTCTACGCATTCTTATAAATTCGTCTTGAAAATCCTGCAGCCAAATACCAGATACGCGCTTCGTTTCGTGATGAAGTAATTTACGTATATACATTGTACAGAATGCATACTAGGTAAAGGTACTAGAAACTACGTAGCTAGTAGGTAGCTAGGTATTAGATATATTGGGGGATGGATCCTCGGAAAATATGGTAGCTGAAAAATGGCTACCATCGCTTAAAATCTTCGTTTCAGTGTATACAACGAGAATCAACCATAAAATCGCTTTCAACAGCACGATCGAGCAGACGTCTTTTTCTGTGTATTTACGACTCTGCCAAAGATGAAGAACAGCCACGAATCGCGAAGCTGCAGCGTAGTTCAGCATATAGCCGGTACACTCAACGCACACCTCTCCCACCAACCTCACCACATCACCCCTCTTTGAATCGAGCAATCGCCACATCGAAACACTCAGCGTAGACGACAAAGTTACTCAAGACGAGAGAAAAATTATCGCCAACGAAAATCACCTCGATACGGCAACTTTTCACGTGTAATTTTCAACTTTCAATGACAACATCGCGCTAAAATGGCGAACGACGAAGAAATAATTCTTTTTTTCGTATTTTATTTTATAAGTTTTAATTGCAACGCGTACTTTAAGGACGTACGAGTGATTTTCGTTTAACGAAAGAAATAACGCTTTCCACAAACGAGTTTTTTTTTTCGGGGGAGTTTTACGAGCGGCTTTTTTTCCTATCCCTTAATTCGCGAATAAATTTAATTTGCCGAGTCTAAGGGTTGTGATTTTTACGTCGTAATTAAGTTTATCTCTGTTAATAAAAAAATCTTGATAGTTTTTTCTCTCGTTTACTCGTACGTTAGAAAATCGTGCTGTTCGGGAACGCTGTCGAAGACTTGGCTAGGATTTTCGTCCGATGACTAAAAAAAAAAGCCCTAGCAATCCGATTTATTCGAGATTAAACTAGATTAGCGAGGGTATCACAGGCTAGATGATTTAATCTACTCGATTTCTTATTTTTTTTTCGCGTACACGCCGAAGCTAAAAGGATTTATTTTCAAGGTGAATTTCGCCAGTTTCGATTATGACATTTGAAGCGGAAACTCCGAAACGAACCGAAAAAAAAACAAGCAAAGGTATTTTTTCAACTCGAAAAACACGCAAATCTTTTTTCACGACGACATTACGACAAAAATGGGTATCTCTGCGATGGCCGCGAGAGCCTATTACCATGTAAATTAACCGACCATGTTTCCCCGGAGTACGTCATTTAGGCAAGTCACCCTGAAACCCCCGTTGAACGTGTAATACTTTCAAACGAACAAAAACAAAAACCTCGGACAACACAAGGAACCGAGAAAAATACAACATATTTTTTCGTAATATAAGCATTTTACATTTAGCTTCGAAACGCGTGTTACGCTCTCGTAACGCGATTTCGGGCGCTGAATTTTGATGAAAACTAAACCGTAAAATTTATAAAGGTAAGAGGCACTTCGAAAATTATTTTTTTCTACGCATGTGTGTTGATAGACGCGAAAAAAAGCACATCGCGAAATATAACGACGCGATGAGAGAGCCGGAGAGAGATAAAACGATGGAAAAAAAAAGGCATCGCGAAAAATACTACAGCACACGTCCGTCGTATATTTTCCAACGAAACTTTAATACGTTTGTTTTTCTCGCTCACTTTTCAGCATTTTGCCACCTAGAATCTTAAATTTTCGAGGCGCGGGCGCCAACGAGATGAAACGGATGCGACAATTGTTGGCAATCGTATGTTCATTCTTCATAGATAAAAAAAAAAAACTCCGCATATTCGAATATTATTTAAACACGTAACAAATTTTCATTAGCTTTTCCATTTTGCGCTTTTTTATTCGCTTTTTCCTCGTCAGCACTGGTTCGATTTTCCAAAAAAAAAAAGGCGAATTAGAGGTTTCCGAGGCGAAAGATAGCTACGAGTTTCCCTTTTTCACGTCATCTCTCCGCTTGTATTTTATACCAGGTAAACGATGCTTTTTTTTGGTTTTCCGGGCGTTTATTTTAAAATAACGGGATATTCGAGACCACTCAACTTTTGCTGTGTCGTATATTAACGCTGCGGAAAGGTATCGATTTTAAATGGAAATTTTTTTCTGCCCAACTAAGACGAAAAAATACACCTTAAAACACTCGATAATCTTCGCGAAATTGATTCCACGTCGAAACGAGTAACGCTATACTTTCGGTGCCGCGGGTTTTATGCAGGGATTGGGCCCAGAATGGTTTTTTGTCTAGGGCTCTGGTTTCGGGGCCTGGGCCTGAATTTCAAGAATCAGGTCTCCGGTTCCAGAGCCGGGTCCGCAGTAATCATGTTTGGGTTTTGTGAACAATTATCGGCGCTTTTCAGGGCTTTTTAGGGTTCCAATTTTTTTTTAATATCATACCAATGATATGATGCCTAAAAATATGCAAGCCCCAAAAAGACCTCGAGATATTTGTGATTTTAATTAGCTATTATTAGTAATGAGCTGAGTTTCAATTTTTTTTCGCTGATGGATGTTGAACATTAAGAATATTGAGGGTGATGAAGAATGAAAGTACAGTAAAATTAAAACGAAAAAAGTAACAAAATTTTGAAAAATTAATTTCATAATTTTTAAAATTTTATGGTATGTGCCTGCAATTTTGAAGATAGGCAAGGTAACTTTTTTGATGTAGATTTTTTTTACAATAAGATACACTAATAACATTTATGTTTATTACGTTTTTTTCAATTTTCACTTTTTATTTTGAATTTATCAAAGGATCATGGCGTCTTAAATTTTGAAGATAGGCAAAAAGTCATAACGACATTTAGTTGGAAATTTTTTCATCTACAAGACGACATACTCAAATGATGAATTTTGACATAATTTTGATTTCTCAACTAAGGTACACTTTTGAAGTACACTAATTTCCTTCTACGAATAGATAGGGTTAGCGAGACTAGGTACGTTTAACATGGACCCCTCTGTAGTACAGAAACAAAATTGATGATATGCGAGTTTTAAAAAATGCGAGCCCTGAAAAGCCCAGCGCCTGAAAAATAATAATCTTTCGAAAACTAAGGGCCGTATTCATAAACGATACTTAAGTATTCCTTGTCCAAGTAACTGATTTCGAGCCAGTTTTTATGGTATTAAATATTACTAGGGGGCTTCGCCCCCTGGGCCGCTTCGCGGCCCCAACCCCCGGCGGTGAGCTTCGCTCACCGCCACCTCGTTCCTCGGGCTTCGCCCTCGGAACTCGCAGTTGGGGGCTGCGCCCTCAAACCCCCCTCCCGTACACTTTTATGAAAAACACTAAACAAAAAACAGTAATTTGGCAAGCTCAAAATTGTACTGCAGCTAGTCATCACGTCATCAGCAAGAAATAACCGTTTTAAAACTAACGTGTTCGTTACGCGGCTTCTGCGTACGCAACATGCCGCAACGTTGCAAAACGTGGCAGATTTTTTCAAAACATAACTCGCGTTTTCAAGAGTGTTTATGGGGGGATTTTTTTGAAATTTTGTATGCGAGTTCCTGTTGTAAAAATACAACTTTTCGTTTTTTGAAATTCAAAATCGGATGAAAAGAAGCGGAGTTAGCATAATTTGGTTTTTATTAAATACCTCCCCCCCTATGGGGCCAAAATTCTTGAAAGTTGACCTAGGTAATTAGGGTACCATACCTCAAAAACTGTTGTGGGTGATTTTGATTTTTTTCAAAAACTTGGGGGAGGAGGCGCCAAAATGTCGAAAATTTGGTTTTTGGAGCATAACTCCCTTTCTATGGTACCAAAAAGGTTCAAATTTTGGATTTGGGAGTTAAATACGATTTAAAGAAAAGTACTATTTCAAAATTTTTGTATCTCAATTTTGGCACCTCCCCCCCCAAATTTGGGGCTTTTAAAATCAAAATTTGGCCTTCGCTATATTTTTCGCATCAAGTTTAGATCAAGAGCTTTCGTTTAAAAAAAAAATTAGCTCTCTAACTACAATGGGAGCTGAATGAGAACGTCATGAACTTTTTTGCTTGTAGCTATTATATAATGATAATTTAACCTTTTTAAAATGTAAAGTCGATACTTCAGAGTCCTAACTTTTGATTTCATTTTTCAAAAATGTCAAATTTTAATTTTTAGTATCTGAAAAACTGGCCTAAAATTCGTTACTTGGCCAAGGAATACTTAAGTATCGTTTATGAATACGACCCTAAGTCTCGGGTTTCGGGTTCAGGTCTTGAAATAATATTTTCGAGTCATGGGGCTTCAGGCCAGAGCTCAATTTATCAGGACTTTTCGGGTTTCAGAGCCTGGTCTTATATTCAAGCGTGTAAATGACAAATCAAAGAAAAAAACGCAATTCAAATTGTGAAATTTCTATCTTTTTTTTTTTTGAATTATTCAAAAATTTCATATCATAATAATATGACTTTAATGGATGTTTTTAGGAGGAGAAAGTTCGCTCTTTCCGATGCCGCAAACCTCATCTTTCTATCTTGATTAGATCAAGAGTTATAAAAATTACAATTTCTAAAACTTTTGCAATTTTCAATTTTTGGACGACCATGCCTTTTCAATTATGTAAAATAGAGAGGTGAGGTTTGCTGCAATCAACAGGACGACCCCCTTCCCCCTACAGAAGCACTTGTCAAAATGATCATCATAAGGAGATATTTTTAAAAAATTACTATTTGATGAAAAACTGCACACATGGGAAAGACCATCTAACAGAAAAACATTTCAAGGTTTTTAAGATCTCACAACTCGAGTTGTCGCGATTAAATGGGACAATTTTTTGATATGATGTCCTAAAACATACACATGTTCGTCCTACAGAGCGATATTCCACAATTATAATTCAGGGCTTTTTTCTGCAAAAATAGGTTATGTAACCCGCTATACCCGTACTCCCGTCTTAACGAAACACTTGGGAAGGAAATTTTTCAAATACCAACGTACAAAGAATTAATTCCACAAAAACCGAACACCGTAGTTGGAGAATGGAGAGCCTCGATAGAAAAAAATACAACCGGCATCACGAAACGTGAAACGTCTGCAAGAGGCGCTTTCGCGGAAAAGCCTTTCTAAACATAACAAAATGATTCGATACGTATTACCGTAGGTATTATGTAAAACGTCTATCGAAGCAGCTCCACAAACAGCGTCAAAGGTGTTACAACCGGCAAAAAATAGCGCTATTAAAGCGAAAAGTTAATTTTTGTCTTCACCTACCGCACAAACGACGAAAAGAAAATGGGTTTTTTCAAAACGTCGCCAAGTTGGCAGGCTTTTTAATACGGATATTTCTCGATGCTTCGAATACTCACTCGTATAATACAGTTCGGTACCTATATCAAAAACAAGGTTTGACAATCGTTCGCTTCGAGAAATTCGCTATTTTTTCCGCATCCGTACAAAGCCGAGCTGATACGATAGCGGTACCTGAAATGGCGTATCGTCTTGCGATAATCGATATCTTCTTTTATATTTTCTTCGTGTTCGAGATATATATATAAAAAAATACATTAAGATATAACGAATCTTTTCTTAAAGTTGATCATCGTTCAACGATACACGTATCACGAACGTAGACGGTAGACCCACTTGATTTCGCCATAATTGCATCTACTCCCATTTACAAATCACTTATCGCTGTTTCCAAAGTACTAATCCGCCATCGGTTTCGATGTTGTTAAGGTTCGACGCCCAGACCATCTTTCGAGAGCACACGCACTCGTGCAAATAACGAAATCTACATCGTCGGCGAAAACTTCCAAAATTGTAATTCAGCAACATCGCGAGATCATTTTTTGCTTTGATACGAATTTCTTCGTAAGAAGATTTTAATCTTTTAATGTTTTTGATTCGAACAAAAGAATACCGAGCGTACAACTACACACGAATACTATTTTTCGGTAAAGAGTACAAGTACATACCCTGCCGCCGCCGTGGCTGGTTTTTTTCATCGTTTAAACACGCTCGAATCTTTGTTTTCGCGCATACAAATCCAGAATGGGAATTATGGTAAATAAAAAGTTCATTTTTTATACGCTTAATGATTTCCTAAACGCAGAGGCAAGCGGAGCTCGCGAAACATAACGAAAATATTTCTCTCTTTATCCCTTCACAACAAACGTATAAGATTGATATATGTATTTAGTTTCCGAGGTCTTCGGTATTTTTTCATTTTAATTTGACTAAAAGGTTTCAAGATTGAAATCGTCATCATTATTGAGTACGTACGATATCATTTTCATCGCGCTGAATTAATTCATCGAAATCGGTTTCCATCACCGGCATGACTGATTCGTTCTCCAAAAAAAAATCCAATAAACGAGAAAAGGGAGACGTAAGACGAAGCTAAAGCGGTAAACATGCTGAGCTCAAGGATTGTCCAACTGCGGTGAAAATATCGACCTCTCATTGGCTGCTGCATGGATTCATCGAAAATTTTTATCATACATATTCCTCGTCTGATTATATAAAAAGTGGCCCAACATAAATATTTCATATGCATAAGGTTCGATTTGTTTTGGATTTGTTTTACCACCGAACTGATGAAATTGATAAAAATCACAATTTTCGATAAAACCCTATACGACGTTTTTAGAAAAACCAATCCGTATGAACTCGCGTTAGGACTCCTCAAAATATATTTTTTGACTTCATAATGCCTCCTTCGAATCTCGTCATTACGAGGCGAATTATAAATAACTTCGATGAAACATTCGCTATCGGTTCCGGTAAATTTTTACGGTTAGTCCGACACTCGTGCGTACTTTTTCATTAACCACCACGATAATTATAAATTTCGTATTTAAATTTAATACAAATCAGTCCGAAATAATGAAATATTCATACCGACATAACATGCCGATGCCGGGCCGCGAATAAGGCAAACGTGTAACAAATTCTTCATCTTAATCACCTGTCAGCGTAATACCGTTAATATTTCAAAATCGTATCAACCAGCGCCTAATAAATTCAAAATTTATAAACGAGCCACTTGTTGAGTAAAATTATACTTGTAAATTCATTTACAACATTAAACCACACTAATTGACTACACTCATGGTAACCTGATCGCAGTAACCACTGTCGTGTCGCCTGCCAATTCAAAGAACCTATGGTAACACTCAACCAGTACCGATGCTAGAAATTTTTTTTTCCAGAAAGGCAGAGGAATTTTTGATACATTTTGCCCATACATAATAATCAAATTCGAAGAAATCTAGAAAATTCAAAGTCGAGTAATTCTAACGTAAAAACGTGCCAAGTCGATTTTAGCAAAATGGGGAGCAAGACAAAAAAACGTACAAAAATCGACTTTTTCGCCGTCAAAAAAATCGCAAATTAATCTTGAAATTATTTCCAACTAAAGATGTTACATGATTCATAACCCAAAAATTGGTAGATTTTGTAAAAAAAAATATTTAAGTGATGAGCTTAAGCGCGCGCGCGTCAATCGGTATTTCTCGCTGCGCGGTAGCGCCTCGTTTACAGTTACGCGCGTTGCTGCGTTAAGGCATATTACTGCGCGCGAAACGGTGAACGAGGCGCTACCGCATAGCGGGAAGTTTCGGCAAACGCACGCGCGCGGTTTTTACGATTTTTGACCACGACCCCGAGGAGGCAAAATTTTGAAAAAAATATATGATAATTAGGGGTCAAAAATACATCGAAAAAATGAGTTTTGAAAATTTTGCTGAGTGATATAGACACTTGAAAAAATAAATGAAGTCGAAAACACCCATTTGGAGGGGAAAAAATTGGAGTGGGGGTTGGTGATTTTTTCGCAGAAGGCCCTTGTAAGTTTCTACCATGTACCAAAATTTCAATTAATCCGTTAACTTTGATTTTTAAAAATTTTTATCTGATTTTTCAAAAAAAAAAATTATTTTTCGAAAACGGAGGGAAGAGGGAAGTTGAAATTTTGGTCACGAACGTTTCTCAATGGTACCCACCTAAACCCAAATACATATCATCAAAATCTGGACCCTATGGCACATCGCTTCTGCTTATCTTTACCAATTCAATATAACGTCGTTTAAAAACCTACTTAAAAAAAATCGTTCAAGAAATGAACCATCTTCTATATTTTGCCTTTTCTCCCTATCGTGAAATCCACACCGTACTCCTATGTAGAAACTATTCTCTCACAAAAATAGGGTAAGTACGTAAACATACGTAACGATTGAAAAAAGATAAATACCTACAAAGTACATATTGCATATTTCATCGGACGAGCGAGGAGGAAAAACTTTACCTAAACTCGGTAAATCTTCGAGCATTTAGTCGAAATAAAAACCTTACTCGAGTTGTGCTCAACTACAAATAGAAGAATCAACTTCGAATTTATATTCATAAATTCAACGCCGAATACGCGCATAACACTTCTACCATTTCAATAGAAAAATATATTTTCAAATGTTAACCTTGTTATTTACATCGACGCTAATAAAATTACGAAATAACTCGTACTTACACCGAATATCTTAAAATGTGAAAAAAAGGCAAAATAAAATGCTAATTCGTTATTCCGACGTTGACGCCTGACATCCTAATTCAAATCTAATCTAATACGCCTAACTCATCTCAATACGCTTTCGAACTGACCGTCTGTTTTTGAAATGTTTTCTTTTTTTGTCGAGACGATTACATAAAACCCTGAACAATACGAGAAACCGAAACAAAACGACCGAAATTTAAAAATCCCAAAACCCGATCGAGCGCGAAGGTAATTGCGAAAAAATGGATAGCTCAGATGTGACGTGAATAATGTTACCGCTTCATCGACGAACAAGTCAATTTAGTAGTTTTACCAAACTTACACTCATCAAACCGAGTAAAACAAGGTAAATGTAAATTGTAAACACACGACGCGACGCCGATTTTACATTTAACGAAGATTACTTTAATTAAAATTATCCTCGTAATTTAATTTCGATTGCTTTTTTGTTTTTCCCCCCTCACTCTTCTATCTCCTCAACGCCATGCTTGATGCTGGTAGGTATTCCATTTATTTAAACGGCGCAGTTCTTAGCTTGCCAAAAAGTTTCATCGTTTATGAAATCTTTTTTCATTTTAGCTTTTGTTTTCAAGCGGAAAAAAAACTTCGAAATCTAATTATTTCGTATTAACGATAAAATATTAACGTCGTTACGCGTGGTAACACTGCGGCTCGACGCGTCTTGGATTTCGTGTCAGTACTCATCCGAACGTCGCATCGTTCGGTTGTTCTTTTGGTCGCGTTTTATAATCGCACATGACCATTCGTCATTTTCAACTTTTCGCTTTTCTTACGCGTAATTTGAAACCGAAAACTTTCCAGACAATGCGATTAACTTTAATATTTACCTTTTAGATAATCGACGTTCGTCCAATTCGCCATTCCACGCAGCTCCCAATTACGCATCGCCTACGGTGGATCGTGTAAATGTGGCTTCGTAAATTGTGCAACAAACGACGATATTCCAATTCGGCGAGCTAATTACGTCGGCTTCGTACACGTCGTCCGAGTTCGCCATCCGCCGTTCCTGCGTACAAATTCCCAAAGGGAAAATAACGAATAAAGTTACTCGAAATTGGTATTTTCAATTGTCTATAAAATCCTTAAAATTTTTATTACACGTTGATTCATTTTCGAACATCGTAAAAACGCCTTAAGCGTCCTAGGATAGTAAAATTCAGCCGATAATGGTAAAAAATCAACCTCGAATCAAAATGAATTATAAAAGTTACAAATATTCTTCATCTAGTCCGTCCTAAAATAGCGAAAGTTGCAGTAAATGACTTTCAAACGCATTTACGGCTTTTCCTACAGCTCGCAAAATCGATATTTTTCCTTTCCGAAACTTCAGAAGGACGTCTTAGTATAATAAAATTTTTCCACCGGCTTGGCATAAATTTTCACGAGTTGGTAAAAAATTTAAATAGTTTTATCTAGATTACGCGTTTAATATTCGAGGCTATTTCTCGATTTATCGTCAAATACGTCAGAAAAAGTTGAAAAATTGTGAATTATCGAATTTCACGCCGCTTCTTCCTCCGGCCCTTTTGTCGTATCGTCGAATTTTTACCATGATTGCGTATACGAATCTCGGATTTTTATGTGCCATCGCGTGGCCACCGAATACACGCTTAATAGCGGCAAATTTTCAATACTCGTCTTGAAAATACCCTTTCGTCTGAATCTTTCGACATTGCGAACGAAGAAATTTCCCTTTTGGAAATTTTTTATACGAAAAGTTTTCATGTCGCTATTGAATTTTTGTCTTTATGATAATTCACCCTTTCGAGTGGGCGATTTCGAGAACTAGAGCCGCCATTTTAGTTCGCTACTACGCCAATGCGAATTCATTTTTCATTATTTTGAGTAAAATTTTCGTAATTGAGCAAAGGCGAAATTTACATCGAAGAAATATTAACTACGGCCAAAGTGAGCGAAAAAAAAAAACGTTAGAAATTTACACCTCGCTAAACTACACTCCACCATAGTCAGAGTTCAAGCAATCGCAAGGTCACAAAAGACCGAGTGAAATTCTATCAAACTTTTAACGAAGCTCGTTTCATTGTTTTTCAACTTAAATCGTTTCCGTTGTTCATTTTTCCGCGGCATACTTCGACGTTAATCACTTGCTCGACGAAATGAATGGTACGATGACCTTTGGAAATACCACCGAGTGAAAAAAAATTGAAATTTCTTCTCTAAGAAAAAAAAAGAAAATCTTAATTCATCTTCGAAATCGATTATTCGTACATGGCGCGTTATTCGAATCGCAAAACTTTCCTTTTCTCCCTTCGTCCTCGTCCTTTTCACCATGCGACAAGATTATTTCCATAATCCGTCGCCGTTCGTTCGCATTTAATACCCGCGATACCTGTTTGCCGTCGCAAAGCCGCCATTAGTTGTTGAAAAATTAACAAAACCGCCAAAATTTCGCCTTTACATTTGTCCCAGTTCCTGTTTCTGCGAAATTACCCGAGTTCCTTCTGTATATCGAAGCGGGTTCCCGGAAATGGTTTTAGTATACGGGCGTATACATATAAAAACTATACCGACGAAAGTTGAAGTTATAAATATGAGATATTTTTACGCGGCCGTCGTCGCCGATGTCGCGCCGCCCGAAGAGAGGGTTAAAAGTGATTGTAAACTTGTTTCGAGCTCATAAAAACCGAATTATCCATGAAATACAACGTAAAATTTCGCCAGTCGTTAAATTATTTTGAATTTACGTTATTTTTGACAAGTTCAACGCGATTTTTTTCCCCCCTTTTTCCTTCACACCCTCTTTGCTTCTTTTCTACGCTAACAAATTAAATAAACAATTCGAAACTTTATGTTGTCGCTTTCGTCGGCGCTGCGCTTTGTTCCCCTCTTTTTAGCTCTCTTTTACGTTTATGTGTTTTTCTTCAGAGGGAACAACTTTTCGCCCCAAAGTTGAGAAATTGTTTTATACGCGTGAAAAATTATTATAAAGATGAGAAGTGATTTTATTTTTTCATTCTTTTAAATGACCGAGATAGTAATACGAGTCGAGTAGTTATATCAGCACGACTGGTTGCTTGAGGAAAAAAAAAATCACGTCGTTTTATTATGATTTTTCGGGCGTATCATTATCCAGACGAATTTATTTCAACGTTGGTTTAACACCAAAAACGATACAAAATTGTACACGCAGCAACATGCCCCATAACTTGGTTCTTCCAACCATTTGACCGATTATTGAAAATAGTGGCACAATTTCATTTCGTAAATAGACCCGAATTTATTGAAAGAGGGAGTTCCAGGGAACATGTTAAAGTGAAAAGCAAAAAAATGAAGCGGGGGTAACTCCAAAATGGCGGAAATTTTGATTGACAAACGAGCAATGTGGCTTCTAGGGAGGGGGGAAAGGTGGGTGTACGAAAAAATCTATAATAACTAAAAATTTTCCTCATAAAATTTCCTACATTTTGAGTAATTAACATAATTCACGTAGAATGTAAAGTTGACGAGGAAACTGCGCGTGAAGTTAGTCAAATTGGCCAATTTTGGGTAAAATCATACATTTGTCAATTTATGAAGCAAATATACATGTGGTAAAGTTTACTCGCATTTTTTCTTGTCAACGTTACATTCTACGTGAATAATGATAATAACTCAACATACAGGAAATTTTATAAGGAACATTTTTAGTTATTTTAAATTTTTTCGTACACCCACTTTTTCACCCCCTAAAAGCCACATTATGAAACGTCGTTCACCTGCCAATCAAAAAGGCCGCCATTTTGTAAGTTACCCCTACTACATTTTTTCGCTTTACCTTTAATAGGTTTCCTAGGACTCCCTTTAAAAAAAAAATATATCCCATCAAATCAGCAGGGGACGCCGTTCCCTTCTATGCGGGTTCCCCGAGTAATTCGCTAATAAATCCAACCCTTCATGTCCATTTCTCTTCGTTAGCTACGTTCGACCATTATCGAATTCGTCAGCTATTTCGCGACGAAAAAATATTCGCATCGTGCTTAGATTTTTCATTAGACATGAACGCACAGTTCTGCACGACGAAATGTACCAGCAACGCCTTCGAGCTATATGCGAGCAAACGGTGCTACAGCGTGGTAAAATTTGCGCCTTAGAATGCGGAAATGACAAACACACTAGAAAAACTGCCAACTACAAGTTTGTATCTTTCGAGTCGACACTTGAAATTTGATTCGCCGAAAGGTACCTTCGTTACGTAACGCTCACGAGCGACGATAAAAAGGTAAATACTATTAAAAATTTCGTGACGAGAATTTTAAAAAATTAAATGGATTTTACGACCTTTGCCTACGTCCTCATGCCCTTCTCCATATCTTGCCAGTCACGCGTACATTCAATTTCTACAAAATCACCGGAACCGTATCAAAATAAAAGTACGATAACGCGATGACCTGGGAAAATCTGGGTAACGTTAAAATTAGCCCGAAAATGATAATAAGTCTTAACGAAGCCTGAGCTACGTAACTTTTTTGTAAACGTAATTTCACCTTTTTTCAAGTTTGAAAAATCTGCGGATTAGCTTGTTCAGCCGAGGAACCGTCGCTCTACGCTTTTTCAATTTGTGAAAAAAATATTTTCCCCAAAGTAAACAACACACCGCGCCACGAGGAAACATTACACAAAGGTGTTAACTACGAATTAACTTTCTTCGCAATATGTTTTCTTTCTCGTAAATTCTACGTCAGAAATCCCGAACACGAATATTATTAATTTTCACGTACTATACGTACGAGTACCGGCGAATAGCCAACCAGTACCAAAAAACTTTTAATAAGATATTTACGCGCCCTTCATTACTCACCGCCGTCACGTATTCGTATTCCTACACTTATGATTACCCGAGAAATAAAACCCATTTTTCTGCAAAAATCGTGATTTCGTGGTTAGCACCGGATATACGAGTTTGCAATTATTTCGTCGTTTATATCGAAAAGTGCACTTCTTTTACGGGTCAGTTTTCCTTCCTTTTTTTTTTACGCTAGATCGCTTTACTTCTTTCTTAATAATGGTAAAATATACGACTGTTACAATTTAGCGCAGCGTAGAATGCACAAAAAAAGAAGTCCGCTTCGTTGAACTGTTAAAAGTAACTTTATGATTGATTCTTGTTTCAAACATTAAAAGAAGCAATTTACACGCAAGCCGAGGTACTCATTTTTTTTCCTTCGAAAGATCAGTTTTTGTTACGGAACAATGTCGGTTTGTTAATCACGTTCATCTGAGTCAACGTCGGTAAAAATTTTTGTATCGCCCATTGACTGAAGCGACGTCACCGGACACCGGAGGAAGTGCAAACAAGTAGGTAAATGATTCAACACGCCTTTAAATAGCGAAGAATAGAGCGTATTAACGAATTTTTTCTTGCACAAAAACAAAGGATCGTAGGAAATTTTTTCTAAGGACTAATATTTTAGAGCATAAAAAATCCTAAAAAATGAAATCAAAAAAAACTTTTTTCTTCCAAATTCAAAATTTTATTTAATTTAAAAGATCCAAATTTGAATTTTACGTGAAGAAATATGCATGTTATTGTATTTTTCGTTGGTTAATTACGCCATCGGAGCATTTTGTGAGGTTTGGGATGACTTGAAAAAAAAATTTAAAAACAAAACTTGTTGGAAATTATATAAAATTAATTTATATTATAAATTTTTTTTTTAAATCCTATAACATTTCTTTAAATTTTACTTCAGAGTAATTAAAAATAGAGAAGAATAACAATAATAATACAATAAATATCGAAACTATTACAAAATTTGAATAATCTGTAAAAATTATACCAGCAAAATACCATAACATGTATATTCCTCGATGTGAAATTCGAATTTGGATCTTTCAATTTGAATAAAATTTTAAATTTCGAAAGAAAAATTTTTTTTTGATTTCATCTTATAGAATTTTTTATGCTCTAAAATATTAGTCCTTAGAAACAAATTTCCTACAGCCATTTGTTTTTGTAAAAAAAAAAATTCTAAATACGCCCAATTCTTCTCCATTTAAACGTGGGGTTGCTTTCCTCCAGTGACGTCACGCGCTTTGATGCGGTAAAGAGGAACCGGACCCCAGCATTTTACGCGAAAGCAAGTTTCTATTTAACCTCTTTAGTCAATATACGTTGCGTCTGAATTACAAACTTTTCGAATCGTAAATTATTACACAATTTGTCCAAATATAACGCTTCCTACACTACAAGGAACAAGTTGCAAATATTTCCTAAAGGTGGATGCACTGGCAGCAAACCGACGTAGTGAGCGCAGACAGCAGGGAAGGGGTACATCTCATCGTGGTGAGAACACGTTTTCCAAGCAAGTGGGCGTGGCTGTCGTCGACCTGCTTGGACAAACGAGTCATTTCTACTTCAGCAATGGTAAGAGTAACATGAACTATTCTGTGTTCGTGTAGGCACCATCAAAACTTATTCGTCTGGGGTTTCATGTCCTTAATATTTCAGTTATTCGCTGTGCTTCTGTTATCTACGGTAATTCGCATTATTGCCGTTTCATACCAGAAGGCGGTGATTGTTAATTGGTGGACGTCCTATCCCCTCTCATTATTGTTTATCTCCGCCAGTAACTCAGCCTTTCTGACGTAAAATGATTTTACTCCTTTCTGGAATTGGATGTTTTTTGGCGTTCTTTCAGTGTCAAGGACATAGTCATTTTTTGGATCGTTTTGTTGTACTCCGGTAGGAGGTTTTCACAATTTGACCGATTTTTTTACAAAGGCAAATTTTAAAATATACCTTATGTCACATGTTTTCGAAGAAAAACCTCACTACACAAAAATTAGCACTGTATCTCTCTTTAGTTTCTGCTGAAAAGAAAACGAAGAAGTTGTACGCGAATAATGGAATTTTCTAGGTACCACGAATAGCAGGGTATTGAAAAGTACACATTTATTACTAAGTATACGACACTATAATAGCATTTCTCATTTTCGTTCATTCGTTCGTTCGTTCGTTCGGTGGGTACAATTTAACAATTTACCATGGTAGTTTCACCGATAAACGAATGGCATGTCGAAAAATAGACGCTGTTCTATCTTCTCTTCGACGGTTAGTAATTCATTATTATAGTTGAAAATATCGTCAGCTCGTACAAAGGCATAAATCACGTTTTCTTCAGCTCTGATCACCGAGTCGAACGCGAGTACTTATAATTACACAAAATAGTTCCTCGTTTAAAATCTTGCTCGAAAGAAATTCGACGGTTTTGTACCGCCGCCTACTCGACTAAGTCCATATTGACGTCGGCATCGCTCCTCAATACGCAGAGGCGACGTGACACGTATTCTTACGCCTTTCGCATTCCATTCTTCGTACTCACACGTCGTGTTACGTCTGAATCGAACGATTATTTTCGCACGATCTCACGACGACGCGTCATCGCGGGTGCCAAAGTAACGTCAACAATGGAAGACGCGATCAACGCAACCGCGCCACGTTCGATCAAAACCGCCCGACGAATTCGTCATCGCGCGACTTTCCATTTTCGCTGTTTGCTCGTTTCCGTTTTTTATTCTCGGAAAAAGGAAATAGTAATTTTTCATCGATGACGAAAACTACTTCATTTTCGACGGAGGAGCTACGCCGCGTCTTCGCGAGACCATTTCCCTCGCGCGGCGTCGTCGTCGACGAAACGCTGGAAAATTTTCGCATAGTTGAATATCGCGCGTGCGACGTCGTCAAGTCACGTCACGCCGCCATCACGCGCCTTCCCGGTTGCCGGTGTATTTTCACTTTAACGTTCTGGCAAAGCATCTCATTTAAAAAGCTACGCTTTTCGTTATTTACGCGATACCACAGCGTCCGAAGTACAAGAGCTTTATTTAAATTTTTACACTTTGACGCGACTCACAGTCTGCGGGTTTTACATTTCGTTTAAAATTCTTCCGTTTTGTACTCGAGACTAGAATACTTTTCCACTTGGCGCGTACCACACATATTTACCGAAGACGACGACGTCGACGAGTATAGAAAAAAAAATAAACGTTAACCGCAAACTACGTCGATGATCATTGGGTAATTCTACTCCTTGAAAATCATCGCATATGCTACGATTCCAGCGTAAAAAACCCCACCGACGTACTTCTGCAGCGACGACGCGACGCAACAAAATGAAAAGAAATTTTCGCAAATAAACTACCGCCTGTGAAAAACCCACATCAAAGTAAAGGCTTTTTTTTTCCAACGCTTCCAACGCAATAATCCGAATCAGCGAAAAGTAAACCATGTGGAAGCTTTAGTCTTATCTGCGACCAAATGGATAAGAATCAGTGCTCGGTGACGTTACACCATGAAAAACCGTCGCCAACGGTAAAAACAACCCGAACAAAATCGCAGCAATAGAAAAAATTAACTTCTACGTTTTAGCGTTGCTTGCGGACGAGTTTAGGAGGCGAAAACGCTTCGTTTTTCACAATGAACCAACTTCGGATGATTTGACGTCATCGTTGTTGAACCGCAAACTACACGAGTACGTTCGAGAATTCGAATTTCAATTATATGTCAAAAATATACCTATTTGAATTAACAAACAGAAAGGTGGCAGTAGCACCACCCTGTAGAAAAAAAACCTCGATTCATCCCAACAACCAAACCATCCCTACCAGGTGTTAATTCCCGATTTTCAACATTTATGAAAATAACCCCACATTAGACTTCAATCAGAATAGACGTAACTCAAAAGAAAAAAATTCAGCAGGCACCCAAGAAAGGAATACTTTTCGTCCACAAAACAAGGCAAAAATTTACGACGAAATCTCAAAGCAAAGACAATTTTTCTCCGTTTCTCGGCAACTATTACTTTTCATTAATTCGACAATTCGGAGCAATTTCATCGGCCGAAAAGATATCCAAGCGAAATCCCCAACAAAGAGAGATGCGCTTCTACTAAACCATTTCAAAGAAACCCAACACGTAAAATTACGATCTTTGTAAATCATTCGTTTTGTGCGAAAATTCCGAACACGACCGAAGCGGAAAAATCCAATTTTCACGTCAAACCGTAAACGCGTCAAAATCGTCGAATAATTATTTCGTACCGTCGAACATAGTCCGTCGTCTTGAAAGAAGAAAAAAATTCGTACTGTGTCAAACCCTCATCCGAAGCCCAAAACACGAGAGGGTATTTTCGCGACGAGATATTTTGATCTTCGACACGACGATAGAACGAAAACGTCGCCGGAAAATGGGAAATTTTCCACTACTTTAGAAAGCTCGGCTCGCTCCAGATGCCAGTAATATCCTCAGAATGCGTGTACAAACGGTTGAAATTTTTTATTTGCGAAATACTCGTATTTGACGGGCGGATTGAATATTCAAGAATAACGTCCCCTTCGATTCCCTTTTCTCGAACTTTTCCTTTTCAGATTAAACGAACACGCGTAGACGAGTCACAACTGACGAAGAAGCCAGATGGACTCGTCGTACCTTTCAAAGATAACGCGAAAATATCATTCGACGCGTCGTAATTGAAGCTATTTCGCGACGATGGCACAAAAGCAGAATCTCTTCCCTTTGAACATATTCCACGCGCTGTTCCTCCTCCGCCCCTCCACCGCGCTATGAGATTGAAACGAAAGCGAAATTCGAACAATAAAGCATTGTGGGCGAAATGACGAATACGTAGATGTATAGTTGTTACATACGACGGAAACGTATTTACGACATTTTAAACAGACTCGAATATGAACGAATTAGTAAATTTTAATGCGAAAACTTTTAATGAGACTTCTTTCAGAAAAGTAAGGAAGATACGTCCACGTAGGAAGAAAGGTTGTTACAATGACGCGTTTTCTTTACAAAAACCTCTTCGCATAAAAGGTGCGAAATCTGCGAGGAAAAAAAAGTATTTAAACGAAATAAAAGCCCGCGGGCGTAATATATAATTTTTTTTGTTTCGAATCAACGTTAACACCGGAATTCTAAAGAAACGTAATTTTTCCAGCCCAACAACAGAAGCCGATGCGGCGCTACTTTTCTCTACTTCGGGACTTGATAAGTTTAGAAATAAATTTTCAACAAACCAAAATACGCTCGCGAAACTCCGGCGATGACATATTTTTAGAATAACCAAATTGCTCTAGAAGTAGTCGTCCTTTTGCGCCGACCGTTTCGATATCAAAAGAATAAACCACCTCTGACGACGACGTTAACCGTCGACCATAGCATCGTCTTTGTGCAAATACAGATTACGATTCTCCAACAAAGCCTAAAGGCAGATAAAAATAGGTTGATGATATTTGGATATTAGGCGGGTACCATCGAGAAACGTTCATGACCAAAATTCGATTTTTTTGTTGTCGAAAAAATCAATTTTCGCAAAATGCGAAGCAAGACAGAAAAAACGTACAAAAATCGACTTTTTCGACACTAAAAAAATCGCAAAATAATCTTGAAATTATTTCCAACAAAAAATGTTATATGATCTATAACCCAGAAATCGGTAGATTTTGTAAAAAAAATTATTCAAACGACGAGCTTATGCGCGCGCGCGTCAATCGGTACTTCTCACTGCGCGGTGGCGCCTCGTTTACAGTTACGCGCGTTGCTGCGTTAAGGCATGTCACCACGCGCGCAACGGTGAACGAGGCGCTACCACATAGTGGGAAATTTTCCCCAACGCGCGCGCGCGGTTTGTGTGATTTTTGATCACAACTTCTGGGGGAAGCAAAATTTTGAAAAAAATATATGATATGTAGGGATCAAAAATACATCGAAAAAATGAGTTTTGAAAATTTTGCCAAATGATATAGATACTTGAAAAAAATAAATAAAGTCAAAAACGGCCGTTTAGAGGGGAAAAAATTACAGTGGGGGGTGCTGATTTTTTCATGGAAGGCCTTTGTAAGGATCTGCCATGTACCGAAATTTCAATTAATTTCGTCGGCTTTAATTTAAGAAAAAATTCCTGTATGATTTTCGAAAAGAAAATTGTTTTTTGAAAACGAGGGGGAGGGGAGGAGTTGAAATCTTGGTCATGTAATTAAACTGCTGTACTTTTATTGATTTTTATTTTACTTTTTTAAACGTTTTTTGTTGCTTTAATTTTTTAATATTTTTTAATTTCAACTTCTTTTTACTTTCAATTTTTTTTGATCATTCAATGTCAGTTTTCTGAACTTTAGAATTGAACTTTTGTACTTTTTTTGATTTTTTTTCACTTTCTCTGTTTTTACTTAATTTTAACTTAAATTTTAAATCCATTTTTAATATTTCGTGTTTTTTGGATTTTGCATACAATTTTTGCGATTTTTCTTCATTTTTTCGTTTTTTTACTTTATTTTACTCCACTTTACTTCTATTTTCCTTTTTTATCATTCCTTTCTAGAATTAGAGAAAGAAATACTGATTTAATTAATGTTATTTTTCAAGATTTCATGAATTTTGTTACTTATTTTTCGTTTTAAATTTTGTAAAAATGAATTTGAGGTTTTTTCAGGTATTTGTAATATTTATTTTTCAGTAGTGAACGTTTCTCAATGGTACCCACGTAATACCCAAATCAAAATCTGGATCCTGAGCAGATCGCCTATGCTCATCTGCCTACAGCCTTTCGTTATTTTCCGAATTATCACACACCACGTGCTCAAATTGCGAATAGCTCCAAATTCTCATTTACAGACCTCTTCTCGGTTCATAATCCAAAAGCGCGCCCGTTCGCGGAATATACGAGTATCGCTCATCATGTCATCAATAAACCAACGTCGTTGCTTCGAAATGAGACGACATTTCTTTCATGATACCGACAGAGACACATACATAAAGAGAGAGAGAGAGAGAGATAGAGTAAGAGAAACAAAATAGCGAAGAGGAGTACGGGCTAAATCAACGAATACGTAAATATTCTCCAATAACGTAGTAACGAACGCGTCGCATATGTTGAAAATTCGCCATCCACAGCGTGCATTCTTCCTTTAAAATGAAATTTGTATTCGCGAGCTCGTTCCGTTGATCAAATATTCCGCTTTCTTCGTTCGTACAAATATTTACATTATGGAATACTCGCCGAGCATTACATCTTCTTGACCGCGTGATATTTCTCAAATTCGCAATTAAACTTTTTCCGCCATCGCAAACCACCTGCCATGTTCCAAACATGGTCGCCGCTGTCCTCAGGGTAACATAATTCTAAATCACCGACTCGAATTCATCTCGTAATCAAAGCGCGCAACAAAGAGAAATTATTTCAGGAAATTATAACCGATGGAACTCCGTTTTGGAAATTTATATACGAAAATGCGAGAAAAAAAACCCAACCTCAACGACCGACACGAGTTCCACGCGAAATGGCGAAACGAAGAAAAAAAATTCAAAATTCGCATATCTGCATTAGCTTCTTCTCCTCGTCGATATTTTTTTTACCAAATAAAATTTCAAATTAGTTTTATACGCCGAATATCTACGTCTGAGAATCCATATTATTCGCTATTCCGTCCCAATTTTAGGAGATGTTGCGAAAATCGATGCTTTTTTTTATTACGCCAAGAGATTTAGTAATAAAAAAATTTTCAATCGTACTTTTCATTTACATTTACAACTCGAAAAAACCTTAATTCTGGCGAAACTTTTTTTGATACTAAAAAAATCTTTTGGTAATCCAATTCTTCTTTAATACGATAGAATAATTAAACGAATTCGAGCATACCCGTACGTCAACTTGTTCGCTCAAAAAATTTCTCAAGTTCTGTTGAGCGAAAAGACGAAAAAATTTAAGAAATTCCTTTCCAAGTTTATTTCCAGCCTTCGCAAACAAACTGTGAAATAGGAAAGGAATGAAAAAAAATATACCCCAAATTTTAAAAATTCTCAGCTCGCTTATATTTTTCCCCCGCAGATTAAAAACTCCCAGAGAATTACTATTTCGGTATTTGCGAAAAAAAAAAAAAAAAAATAGGAACTTTATACAAAAGTCTAAAAATCAAATATACGCGACTTAAGGTATTCAATTTTTATCTCTTTTTCGCATTCTTTCACGAGCTACTCGAAAGTTTAGATTTAAATATGAATCATCCCCGGTCTTCCGAATTCCAAACGGTCGCTCGGGAATTTTTCAAATTATACTCGTGAGATATGTCCTCAAGTCCGAGTTAAGTTTATACAATTAATAAAAATCTCCAATAAACCGAATTCCCTGAGAGCTTTTTACTTCTCTAAAGCTATAAATTCCTTTTACAAAGCAAAAAAAAACAGGAAAAAAGAGCAACAAACTATCAAAAAGATAATAAAGAAGAGTTGTTTTTCAAAATTGCGTATGTGTGCGTTTCCCTTTTATCCTTTCTACAAGTTTCCATGTTTATACCAGAGTACGCCATCAATCCGATACCAAATAAGTAAATACCTTGCTCCTCACCAATCTACTCTAACCTGTACCTAGTGGTGTTTTACACACGCACACGCGCACACATCCGACGAACTTTTTACAACTAGGACAAACTATTAATTTACAATATCGATACTTTCGACTTCTTAAACTTCTCCCCTGCCCTTTCCTATTTCCTCTTCGCATTAAAACTTTTAAAAAGTGAAATCCTTCGCGATGTTTTCGACAACGGCGCAGGATTTCAACAAATAGAAGTTTTTTTTTTGCTTTTTTTTCACCACGTGAAATAAAGAAAACACGCGATGTATACGCATTTCGAGTAATTTACGAGCATTTTCGTTTTCGAAAATCTGTCATCATTTTTGAACCATTCGAAACCTTTTTTTTTTTCGCGTCGCCAAGTTCAACGACTCGAAAATTAGCATTTGTCGTATTCTACGCGAGCTATTAATTCGCCAAAAACTTACTCGTTCCGATACTTTCAGCCAGTTTTGTTCTCCTTCGATACAACACGAATCTGTAACAAACAAATTACCAACGAATATAAAACGCGGTACCTTTTCGTCATTTTTTTATGGGAAAAAATAAATAAAAACGCACACGAAACTCCATTACAATACATCGTAATTAAATTACAAGCACGCATTGCAAACGGCATCGCAATAATTTCGAAGGTGGGTAATTTTTGTGTTCGCAAAACTGCGTCAAAGGCGTCGAAGACGCGGGTGAAATTTTTGGCGGACGTTTCAAATCCAGAGTCACCTCGAAAAAGGTGCAATTTCGCCGATAAAAAACACGACGACTAGGATAAATGTAAAGAAAATTTGCCAAAATTTGCACCCTTCAATTTTACGGATGGGCGATGAATTTAATGTGGCGTAGCATGCGCCGCCGATTTAAATTTCCCAACGATATAACGACGTGTCTCAATCACTACGTGTAGGTAGTTTGTTCAACGAATCGTATCTTATTCGGAAGGGATTTGGCGATAGAGGAGTTTAAAAATAGCGTAAAATACGGTCGCAAGCGATATACAAAATAGCTGCTACGAAGACATTTTTACTTTTTATCCATTCTCCAAACAAAATTCAAACACAGTTTGATTTCCCAATATCGAATCATCTCGCAATTTCGAAGAAATTTCACAATTTTCCAAAGGCTCTCAGGCACAGGCAGGTAGGCGTACGCGATTTGCCCGGGGTCCAGATTTTGATGATATTTGGATGCGAGGTGGGTAACATCGAGAAACATTCATGAATAAAATTTCAGCTCCCCCTCCCCTTAGTTTTCAAGAAATAATTTTTTTATTAAAAATCAAGAATTTTTTTCTCAAATTACAGCAGATGAATTCAATTAAAATCTTGTCACATGATGGACCCTTATAAAAGCCTTCCATGAAAAAAATCAACAACCCCCCACTCTAATTTTTCCCCCTCCAAACGGCCATTTCTGATATTATTTATTCTTTTTAGATATCTATTTCACACTGCAAAATTTTCTAACCTCCTTTTTTAGATGTATTTTCAACCTCTAGATATGATAAATTTTTTTCAAAATTTTGCCTCTACGGGATCGTGGTCAAAAATCGCAAAAACCGCGCCCGCGCGTCAGCCGGTATTTTCCACTACGCGGTAGCGCCTCGTTTACACTTACGCGCGACGTTGCGTGAGTAACGTACCTAACGCAACGTCGCTCGTAACTGTAAACAGGGCGCTGCTGCACGGTGGGAAGTACCGATTGACGCGCGCGCGTTTGAGCTCATTAGTTGAATAATTTTTTTCTCAAAATCTAACAATTTTTGGCTTATGGATCGTATAACGTTTTTTGTTCGAAAGAATTTTAAGATTATTTTGCGATTTTTTTGGAGTCGAAAAAGACGATTTAAAAAAAGTCGGTTATTGTACTCGTATATTATCTTTTTCGACTCCAAAAAAATCGCAAAAATAATCTTAAAATTATTTCAAACAAAAAACGTTACACGCTTCATAACCCAAAAATCGGCAAATTTTGAGAAAAAAATTACCCACCTCCCGCCCAAATATCATCGAAATCTGGACCCATGGGCAAATTGCTTATGCCTATTGCCTACCTGCCTACAGCCTTTTCTCTACAAAAATTCCATTTACCGACGAATCGAAAATTCTACCTCACGAATTCCACTCCTGACGATATTTCTTCTGCGCTTTCAATTTATATAGAAACAGGTGCGAAAGCCCACATAAAAACATGTATTATCGAAATTTCGAAAAAATTCACCCTCAAGGGAATGCCTTTATGCCTTTAATTTCACGAGACCTGCGTAGTTATAAATTTGAAAACGAAATTATCCGCGTACGAGAAAAATACCGCCAAATCCAGATGGTCAAATGGTTCGACTTGAATTCAAGAAAGAGAGATCACGATACATATGCTACGTATACATAGGTAAAGCTACGTTATAGAAAAAATTCATCTCATTTTTTTTCACGTCAACTTTCCTCCAATTTGAAAATCGGATTGTATGCTTTTCGCTCGCTCTATTTTCAAAAAGGACTGTCTGAGCCGTCTGTTCGCAGATCGTTGTCCTTTTTATAATACCTTTAAATCCATTAAGTCTGCACGTGCGAAAATTCGCGCAATTTAATTTATTAGGTGTTCCGCTGCAGTAGAAGACAGAAAAGAAGCAAATACTATACGTACGAAATTCCGTATGATTTTTACAAAAGAATGTGAGAAAAAAATAAATAAAATAATTCCAACATGTACGTCTTCTAACATTAAATTATACGAGTAACTCGAACGAAGCGAAAAATTAATTCCACATACATCGCGAAAATTTGTTACCTCCTGCTTCTTTTTGAAATGAAGAATTATAAATTTTCAACCAGAACGTACTGTTTTTAAGAAAAAAACCTCGCAAAAGACGAACCCCGCGTAACATCTCGCAAGACTCGGCGTGTTTCGACGAAATAAAAAAAAAAACACGAACGCATTAATAATTTAATTTTTTTAATGATGACAGCTTCTTATTACTTAGCCAGCAATAAAAACTACTTCGAAATGCGTTTCTCCTAAAAAGCAGAAAAATCGAGGAAATGAAAATTTAAGAAAAACACAAAAATAAATTACGACGGCGGCGGCTCGTTTAAGATAAAGCGAATAAAACACGATGTAATGAAAGAAAAAAAATAACGAATACGAAAAACAACAACAACAACAACCGCACAAAGTCTAAAATACGGGCATAAATTCGCGTGAAATTAACGTAACGAATATAAATTAATTCCTTAATAGCGCACGCATTTTTCATTTGTTTACGTTCGAGCAATTAGACCGAAAAATATATCGAGGAAGGGCATTGATTCGGCAGCGAAAAAAATTTACCGAGTCGCGTCGAGTAAGCCGAAGGAAAATAAGAAAAGAAAACACGATATCGTGTCATTCTAAGCTTGAGTCAATAATGTCACATTACTCGAGTGAATATTTTCCGTTTTAAATATTATCGCGTCGAATGGAACTTTCCCAGCTTATTCCACAGGGCACAGGGCGTTCGAAATGTCGAAGCGGCCGTGTCATCTGTGGAAAAATTGAAAACCGTCGATGTCTATTTATGAGCGTAAATCAATCCCGAAAGAAAACTAGGTTATTTTGGCCCCGCTGCTGATTATTTTAATTCGTAATACCGTAAATACACCTTTTGGTGTTCTACACATACAGGGTGTTCCGGGGTAGAAGTAAGGCCTTCAACCCAGAAACTGTGCAACATAAACTGAGTCTATGTATGCATGTTTGCCTAACCCCCGGGCCGTAGGGGCAGCGGTATACTCTTCCAAAAAAATTTTTTTTTCATTTTTGTCCACTGATTTTGAATAATTATACCTCAATTACTAAAATAGATAGAAATATGCGGTTTGTTCTGGAAGAAAGATAATTTTATCTAGATTATTCTAGTGTGGAT